>JABXWE010053327.1:0-11862 GCA_014611495.1 Limonius californicus
TAGGGACCGCGGTGGTCGAGTGCGAGAACGCACCGACCATCGACGTCACACTGAATTGCGCTCTTTCCGGCGTGGTTTCGAATCCCCGCTGGGGCGACCGCAATTCAGTTAGTTAAGTTTAGGGTGCATGCTGCATGAATGGTTAGTGTGTAAGGGACGCCCGCACCCCCCTGAAGTAATGCGAAAGCGGTTCCGGGGGGGGAACGGTAGTATGAATGTGTGGAAAAAAAAAAAAAGGTCACCTGATATGACACCACTGGACTTTTTTCTCTGGGGCTATGTAAAATCCCAGGCGTACATCGTTGAACCAACAACTATTGAAAATATGCAAGAGAGAATTCGTACTTGCATAAACGAAATTTCTCCGGAAATTATCCTTCGATCTATTGGCTCCATTGGACGACCTTTCAATTTATCTATTGAAAAAGAAGGAAAACATTTCTAGCATTATTTGTAAATACCTAATTTTTATTTAATATAAATTTTTAATTTTGAGTTTCAAAAAGTAGATTAAAATGTTAGTTTGCTTTTTGATAGGGAAAGAAATGAATTTTTAAGAAAAATGAAATACTATCGTAAAAAGAATGTTTTTAGGATCTCAATAATAAAAAAAAATGATGGCATTCCATTTAAAAACAAAAGTTGAAAGTCGCCATTTTGAAATAATTCGTCCAATTGAAAATCTGATATTACCATCGCGTAGAGAATGTCCTGAAAGATATTACTGCCAAATATTTTGAAAGTAGTACCCATAGTGTGGCTAAAAAAAATAAGGCGCTTACTCTGAAACAGGCTGTATATCCAATATAATATTGTTACCAGTATAAAAACGTACCAGTAAAACCAATATTTATATAATGTACAATTCTTATGTTGGTTATAAAATGGCTTTAAATATTAGCATCCAATAGCCAGTATGGAAAAGCATTACATTTGTATAATAAATCCCATATAAACAAAAAGTATTGATTCGGTATAAGTGTACTGTTAGAGATTTGCAAGGATCTTTAGAGAAGCTATATATAGATATTAATTTTTTCCATATTTTATCAACCCGCTGTACAACAATGTAATTATGATATTTTCTCTTTTCTCTATTTACAGCAACATGTGCTCGAAGAAAAATACATCCTTTCTATTCACACCAAGTGTTGTCACGCCATTTTCTACACCTTCACTTAGAAACCATTTCCAATTACCCATGTAATATTATAACTAAATTATAGGTTACGGCAATATTACTGATATAAATACTTTCGTGTGTATACGCGAATAATATTTACTTAATCCACATAACTCTGTAGAATAATTATTACAACACGTGCTGTTTAATGTGTGACACTTTCAAACTTTAAAAACAACACAAGACTGCTACTAATTCGAATTTTATGGCAGCACCATTAAAGTTACACACCTTTTGTTATTTTTGCTACAACTTGACCCTCTCTTCTACCATTGTTTCTACGCCCATGGCTTGAATATCTTTAGCACATCTAATTAATGCTTAAAATAAGAAATTTGGATCGAATTCTCTGAAAGTAACCTTTAAGTTTTTCCCATCTAAACAAAGAAACTCCTTTTTTATTGTGCGCTTTTGATGCAGTTCACAGATTCCTCTATAGATCAGTGGTTTTTCTGATGTAAATCGAATTAAACCAAACAAAAGCAATTAACATGGGCACGAAATGGTGAACCTCACGCTACAAAGCGGATGTGACTAGTCCGAACTAGGCGCATCACTTGCGTTGTTACATTGAACATACCTAAATTAGAATTAATGTTAACTTAAGAATGAAGGATTCCCTAGTTTAAGCAGTTTCCTTAGGCGTTTTTAAGCTAAAACTGCGGAATATTACGTAACCTTAACATAAGCTATCTAAAATTCATAAACTACTTCCTTTGAGGTTGCTTCCATAGTTGTTAGTTTTGCAACAGTTTAAAAGTTTTGGGTTCACACCTTAATCATGCAGATAATTTAAGAATCCTTTTAAAAGTATAAATGCGTAATAAATCTTCATTTCTCTCCTATTTCTATTCATATTAATTGATAATGTTAAGTACAGTGTGAAAAGCAACCGTAAATGGTACCAAGGGGGTGGCTAGTTAAAACTAGAGGGTAAACATCAATGCAAGGACACCATCGTTGGTAATAAAGCATTCACAAGGGGGGTGGTATGTGAGAGGGTGGTCCGTGGGAACTGCACTAAAGTAGCTAGAGTGGCAACTGGTATCCCAGTGCAAGTGCAAGAGCCCCTCGATTATGCAATGGGGTGGTTATTGTAATAGATTTAAGAGTAGTAGGAAGCAGGAAGATATTGTGTTAAATTTATAATGAGCGGATTTGTGTCAAATCGTGTGTATGTGTGAGAAGCGAAGGGTCACACGAGCTGAATACTGAAAAGTATTCCTAGATTTGCCTCAGGGGTGTAAAGTTAATTGTGTTTAAAATCTCACATATTGCAGTAACGGATTTTGCAGAATACTTTACTAATTTAAAAATGTTTACAGGGTAATAGAGTCTCATACGGATATCAATCGTTCTTTTACTGGTTTCAATATTCAACACTACATCTAGTAAAAGTAAGCAGATAATAGGCTCAATTACTGATTGATATGGTTTTGAAGTTTTTAATATGTGAAATTTATATAATAAAATTGTGGTAATAAGAAATTTCATTTAAACTACTTTAGACAAACTAAACGTTTTCTATTGTCATTGGAACTACATTAACATGAAGCTTTTCTACAGGCATCATGTCCGGCATTATAATAGTGGAAAGAAATTAAGCGAATAATGATAAGAAATTCTAATAAAAAAAAATGTGAAAGTAGTGGAAACATAGGCTAAAATCAACATACGTTTATGATATATTTTGAATTAAATTAGTGAAATTTTTTCACAATATCACAAACTACCATGCTTTAAAATCATAATCGATACAACTTCAGGGTGAAGATTTATCTATATTTTGTTAAATCTGAACAATGCTAAAACTCTGCAATATAACATAGAACATACCACATACCATAACCACAATAAGGAAAGGGAAGGAAAGGAATATGGAAATATATGGATTGTCTAAGATAATCACTGCGCTAGATTTTCAATTCCTAAGCCGGTTAGTTAAATAATCGATGCTGAACAATATCGTGAGGGTATTGTTTATTAAACCAGAAATACGCCATCGATTTTCGGACAATATTTCCATGCGTATTTGCACTGACTATTCATAAACAACGTTCATCAATTTATACTTAAGATCTTACCATTTATAATGTGTGTACAATACAACTGTTAACAATCTATTATAAAACATTTTATGTAATTTTGTTAATATTCGAATAATCTAAAATTACCTAGGTACTCCGACAAGTAACGTTTTGAATAGCTTAAAGCATTTATAATAAAATAACACTAGCAAAAAAAATTAAGTTTAATATTTTTATTCTTACTATAGGCAAATTACTGGGACGTGCACGTGGGTTATGAAATACCATGACATTCTTACTAGGTTTACATTACATAAATTTTATATTTAAGAGTGTGCAAACACCCAAATATTTACTAATGGTCTTGCCGGCCTCGGTGGTCTAGTGGTAGCGCGTTTGCCTTTAGATCCGAGGGACGCGGGTTCAAACCTGGCTGAGGTCGGCGAGATTTTTCTAGCGGGGAAAAATCTGTAAATGCGCCTTCTGTAGGATAAGAAGTAAAGCCGTAGGTCCCGTGACACTGCGATGTGTGACACGTTAAAAATCACTACTGGAGTTGGAATTACCCCAGATAGGCAAAATTCTTAGTTAGGGTGTACAATGGGCCAAATGTGGCCTAAGTGCATAGAGATGCTTGGAAAACCGCGTCCTAGATCTCGCTCTTTCAAAGCAAGCAAGCAAGCAATCGTCTTACAGTAAACTTACTTTTTGAAAGGAATTTTGGTTTGTTCATTAACATATATTAATAATTCATATAAAAACATACAATATTAAAATAGGCAAGAACCAATTGCCTTAGGAGCAAAATATCAAAGCAGAACAAAGCATCCTTACACAACTTTCATATATCCATACAAACAGAGTAATGTCAATCTAAAAGAAGAAGAAACCCCAAGTTAGTATCTGTTTTTTGCAGACAAACTATTACCAATTAGGTAATAAAGGCCACAACCTGTGACATTACACAACGCTGACTTACAAATTAACAAATTTTATTAGGTAATTAATAAAAATAAACACAGTTGTATACCTTTTCAAGGTAGGTAATAACAAGTACTACTAAAATGTGATTGATGACGTACACATCTCAGTAGTTTGCCTATAAATATGTTCGTAAGACTTGAAAAATGGAAAACGAGCCGATTACATTGTGAAGTAGCAGTAAATACTTAAAATTATGTACTAATGTCAACAATTTAGGTATACGTATTAATAAATCGAATAATACAAATTGTTTAAGAGCACTTTAAAATTACCACTTACTCATACAAGTGTCAATAGGGGTGTAGCATTATGGGGGTTTTAAAAAGGGTGGTGATAGACGCATTTACAACTACCCTGGGAACTGCTCTTTATTAGACAAATACCATACAGTGAAACTGCAATTATTTATGTTTGCTCATCAATTTACATCCATTATTAAATTTCGTACGTTCCCAAGAGCCATCCCCCTGAAATATTGACACCAGTGGTATATGAACCTTGATTTAAATCATCTAATAGAAAATTAACTTATTTAGATAACTTAAAGCTATTTTTGCTTTAAACCTGAAAAATAAATTGTTAAAGCCAAGTAAAGCTCATGTTCAATTAGTGTTTCTCATCTCCGTTGATTATGTTTGGGTTGCTCTGGTGTGTAGCCTTTGAATTCCCTGTTTCGTTTTGCTTGTTCTTAGTCATAATAATTGTATGAAGGTATTAGAAGTATTTATCAAACTTGACTGTGAGTTTTTCACCTGGAAAACAATAAGATATGAGATTTGTGTATTACGTTCGACAACTGTCAACTAACTTGCAATTTTGGAGGAAAATTGACCGTTCAATTGTATGTTTTCTGTAAGTATTGCAGTTGTATTTGCAACTGCGTTAGACGTGTAAAACGTCAACAAACTTGAAGGTTTGAAATCATCTACAAATTGACAAAAAGAAAATAGAAAGGTGCAACGTATTTATGAGTTTATTTGTATATTTAAAAATCTGAAATAATAAGCAGTAAATAGTATTTGGATAAATTACCTTGCGAAACTATTTTACGAATACGAAGATACTCAGTCCAAAGTTTTTCTGCGAGGAACGTAGGAAAAAGCAACAAGTGATGGACTTTCGTTTTGAAGTTCAAGATCAACGCGCAGGAGTGCCATCCTAATATCGTCTAGTACTCTAGTAGATTTTACCAACACCAGAAGAAAATAAGTAAGTGCCTCTTTGTGAAAAGGTGGGTCCGTTTGAAAGTGCTTTGTTGAATTAGACCTTACCATTAATTTCATGTATCTTGTGATTTAATTTTTAAAGTTGTTTAACTTTTTATAGGCATTTTATATCATTCGATAACATTTAGTTCATTTCTTTGTTGATCCATATTTTATAAGTTTATATTTACTACCTTGTATTCTTCGCCTTGTTCAGTTAACCAGCGCAAGAATTTAAATGTTATACAGCAGTTACCAAATAAAAATTCTTTTAAAGTTTATGTTTGAAGTGTTCCCTTTGTGTTGTTTCAACAACTTATGTAATAATATTCTAATAGTTTTTTTACATATGAAAGGAAGATCATCTTTCTTACGGGTGCAAGTAAAGCAACATTCCCCTTTTTTTCAAACGTAATATTTTTATCGCTTTAATGTGGGGCTGGTATGTAGGTCCTTCAATAAAACATTGCTACGTATAGTTATAATAAAATAATTATTAATTATTTAATTCCAACTTTCAGTTTCATAAATGAAATATCAAAGCCCCACGTTGACTATTATTAAAATTAAAATTAATTATTTATAAAACAATTATAAATTTCCAATATTTTCTCACAAACTTAAATTTAATCCAAATACGCATATAAACTTTTCATGAGACATCTCAGGGTGCATATTAAGTTAATAACGTGGCTTGCTGAATATGATAGTTACATATAAATACAAATTAAATTAATAAAAAAATACCTGCAGAAATTATCTCTCATTCACAAAGGTTTTGAAATATAGGTACTATACCATAAAGTAGTTCCAATATCTTATAACATCTGTAGGCATTTGACCTCGACCAAATCTTCATTATTCTTTTATCAGCTGTGCGTAAAATGTTGGCTCACTGGCTCCAAAAATACATTGAAATTGAAGTTATAATACTTCAAAAGTATCAAGAAACTTGTAACGTAGAACAGATAAGAAATAAATTCTCCTAATTTCTTACTTAAGAAAAACACTTTCAACTTTAATTAAATAATTCACTTTGTACGAAAATCGAAGGTAATTAAACACAAACTTCAACTTCAACACCCGGTAAGTTATATTGTAATCGAAAAATAACTTAACACAAGTTTGAATTGAACCAAATAACTCTTTGTTTACAAAAATAAAGTTTTAACACTTAACCTCATATACTACATGATAAACTAAAAATGACTCCGCCCTATAATACTCAAATTTCGACCCAATATGAGGTTTTTATACAAACTCAAAAGTTCGTATTTTAAACAGCTGTTTACCTAAATAAAAGTATACAAAAACCTTCCTCTTATAAGACATGAACTATTAACAATAATAATAAATCTTAAATTCTTAAATTAACCTTAACATAAGCAATTTTATAAAGTTTGTATGGCAATATTAAAAATATTAACTTTACAGGCCCCCAACATACTTTGGACACCTCAATTCATCATCAAAATAGAAAACAGAAGTCCCCACAACTTTTCACTACCGAATTTCCACTGAAAAACCGTTCCAACACTACACAGAGTACATTGTAGAACTACGAAAGCTCGGAATATACCTTTTTATATATTATATTGTTTACATTTATGAAATAGAATAAGAATAACCTCTTACATAGAATGATTTAGATTACAAATAAGTTAATTAATCTTAATTTTAGTCATAATCTGGATTATTAACAGAAGAAACAGTATCCTTTCAATATGATCGAAGCATTACGTAGCCAAAATAAAACATATAGGGTAAATAACACAGCAATATATACTACCTTGGTTAATTTCAGTAGAAAACATCATAAACAATATTTGATTGGTAGGAAAGATTCTTCGTTGTGAGTTTCCATAAGCTATTAATTGTTATATAACCATTCTATGCTGCGTGTAGCGGAATGATGAGTTTTCAAAATTTCATGGTATGCAACTCAATTATAAATAAAAAAAATAAATTTATTCCAAAACGGCGAATTAAATAAATTTTAACTAGAGGGCCTTTTTGTATAGAGTTGTGTATAGAATAAAATTATTATGACAAAGTAAAATATGCTGAATGGGAAAACAGAAGAAAATATTCACTTTCGTTCCCGCAACCGATGTTTATAATTTCTATAAACTAAAGTAGATAGATATCATTGAAAAACAAATATAATCTTAAAAATAGTCGCCTTGAATGAGTATTGTAATAAACCAACACCACAACGAACGCTCTACCAAGAAATGGGGACGAAGGGGGATGCTTCTTAACATTCCCCAGAAACTTTTCGCTACCGGGAATAAATGGCGGGCCGAATTCGAATAACAGACGAGAATTGCAAAGGCGGAAAAGCAAGACTGGGAGGAAACAGAAAAAGAGAAAGGAGCAACGGGTTGGAAAGAGAAGTAGGACGGAAGCGAAAACTTTTGAATAAAGGAGAAGGGTAGGGATGTGAGGTGAAAGAAGAAAATAGAAGAAAGGGGAGAAGAGAAAGACAGTTGAGAGATGTAGTGCAATAGGGAAAAGCGGGCAAAGGAAGCCGAGGAAAGACGAAGGGGAAAGTGGAGAAAGAGGTTTGCAATTATTTTGTAAGCGCAAGTGCCGATAGGTACAAAGGGATTTGGGATATGGGTGGTCTTACAACGAAACCTTCCGATGACCCAGACGCGAAAACCTCATCTCCCCAAGGCACTGGTTCAGCAGTTCCAACCCTCTAAAGAAAAATCTTTTCCGCCCCCTGGTGGCGACCTATGTAAGCTAGCGCAATCCAATTTTTTTCATATTCACATAATACAAACCCCTTATCGATCAGCAACATTTCTTGGATTTCGTAATCGAAATTCGAAATTAGGTAAAACGTGCTACTTAATTTGGAATTATCTGTGGTATCCCGGGAAGTTTATTTATTAAAGATTATATAGGAGCTTTTAAAGAATCCATCAAGGTTTATAAAGCAATCCAAACACTGACCTTTACCAGACGCGAAAAATTTCAAAAAACTTAAATCTGCGGATGTTAAGTTACGCATTGAAGAGTAAATATTTTCTATTTTATTCTAGGGTATAAATAACTATACTGAAGAACAAAACTACATGTTCATAACTATTAAATAATTGTAGCAAATGGTATATTCTGTATGAGTTAAATAAAGATACACGCTTTCTTTTCTACAGCCAACCTTTATTGACTGTTTTTAGCTGTTGCTTTATATAATTGGAAAATTGCCATCAGAAAATGCAAAATAATACATACGTAGGAAATCCCCATCAGAGTATAGTGGAAACTACAAATACTACTTATTGTTCACAGCGAAAATAAAAAAAACTAATCACGTAAATGTAATTCACGTTATCGTGATTGTACTGTATATATAAATTTGTAATATCTTCATAATAACATAAACTTTAAAAAAGTAGTAATTATTGTTTATAAACACTATTGCATAACATTAACTTTTACCTAAAAACATATTTAAATCAAGTTAAAAATTGTGCACCAATTAATATTACATAAGATAATTTTATCAGAAGCCAATCTACTCGTGAATCACGTAAAATCATCGTACAACGACTACCTTGCTTAATATAATTCGCTTCCTTAATTCGCTTCACGTACCGGTATATCCTTCTGCATCAAATCCATAACTTTCCAGGGACTACGAGCTGTGGAAATTGCTTAGGCAGGCATGATCTCTTCCAATTTGCAACCATCTTGATAAACGAAATAGTGAGAACAAAACATACATCGATAGCAACTCTTACTATTGTTTACTTCGTAATTCTTCCAGTTCTTCGTGTGCGTGCTACATTCCCATTTCAAGTGGTGGCAGTAGAAGGGCTTCGAAAGGAGGATGGAGCGCTGAAAGCTTATTTTGTGTAAATAAGTCCAGTTTGTTGGCGTGATTCCAATTCTCGATACTAATTAGAGTATTAGTCGATCGTAAACATATCGAAGTGAGTTCCAAGGCACCTGTGTGCGCTTTCACGGTACTCCGGATCCAGTCACGTCTAGCCAACGACGTCCTAACAATATGTGCGCCCAAATAATACAAGAAGGCCTTTTTCGTCGTGTTTATATGCAATCCACTGGCATGGTTTCACTGGGTCACTATACTTATGGATAATAACGTCCCCTTGGTCACGATTATAGCAGAGGTTTATCGACTATATCGCTATATGGACCTGCAGAATTCTTAGGATTACTGCAGGTTGAGACAATTAAACGGTAAAAAGTTGAATAGCACAAGTTGTTATGTGGTGTCTTCGACTATGGAATTTGAAACTCATCACAATACTAACGGTTACTGATAAGTCGAGGAAATAATAACATTCTTGAATAAGTTTAAATGCTAACGAACGCCGTTTAACTTTTTAATCTCAATGTATTTTCAAAAATAATAATATTTATTCGTTAAACTTTTACTTGAATTAAAATTATCTTGAACTATAAGTGTTCTATAATTTTGATAAACATGAATATTAAAAAATTTCTCAAAATTACTATTTCTAATAATACTCTTAGGAGTAGACAGTTTTATCCATTTAAAAACAATTTGTGATATTTTCTATGATCACATATTACGTTTAGCTTGCTATTTAGGTTTAGAAACCTAATATTTGTTATTTATATAAAAATATCTAAGGGATACTTCAAATAGCATTCCAGGCTATTCTGCGTAGAACAAAAAGATATAATAGTTATTTATGATATAAGTTCTAAAAGTGACATTATATTTTGTGAGAAGGGAAATTTGGGCGGAGTGTCCCATCCCTTCGAACAAACTAAAATCACTTTTAGCACATATATCATACACTATTTTTTCTACAAACTCCATTAAAAGTAGAAATCAATGCATTTCTTACGTTATTAAATTTATAAAATATCGTTTTGAAACCCAATTATTCATAAAGTTTATTGTTGCTAAGGTAATGGAAATTCGATCGCTTGTTGACAAGTAACTTCAAATGTCGTGATAGCGCCGAAGAATAGTAGATTGTTTTAAAAGTTTAGAAAAGTGTCAGTTTTCCAGCAAGTGCAAATGTTTAATTAACGAGCGAGCGCAGCGAAGCGAGTCAATTAAATTTGCACGAGCATGGAAGAAACACTTTTCAAACGTGTAAAACATCCTATTTTTTCGTATACTTAATGGAAAAGGATAAATAAAAATTTAAAATTTGACATAACATATTTTAAAATTTGTCATAAAATTTAATCAAGCAAGATACTGTGTTGCTTCCTTGATTACATATACTAAAAGTGTTGCTAACATGGTAACAAAACATTATAACGACGAGTAAATAAAAAAAAAGTGTTGCTAAGAAGAAAAGTGTTGCTAACAAGAAAACTAACACATTTCTTTACGGTTTTGTTGCTAACAAGAAAACTAACGCATTTCTTTACGATTTTCTCACAATATAGTATGCTCTTTTCCATTAAGGATACGAAAATAGTTATTTTTGTTACAAGTACCTAAAATAATGTTTTTTCGGACGAATCGTTGTTGTTTCCGGACGAGGCGAAGCCGAGTCCGGAATAACAGATGAGTCCGAAAAAACGTTTTAGGTACGTGTTACAAACAACATTTTTTTGTTAAAGCTCCCAAAAACACATTCAAACCTCTTATTATTAAGAATGATTAATGTGATCGGAGTAAATATGTCTCGAAAATAGTGAGCTTGGGATTTTAATTACCATGCCACCATAGTAACCAGATTGTTTAATGTAAACACAAAAAATGCAGAATCCAGCAAATCCATTTCATTTTCATTTTGGGAAATAAGTGTTTAATAATAATGGATGATGTTATCATATTAAATTAACTTACAAACCTAATGATTTTTTCATATTGTTGTACCTATTAGATTAAATAAAGTTGTTTAATTGTTGTATTAAACTATTCTGCTTTATTTACCTAAATGATCTTAGAAAGTTGTCATGGCAACTTTTTGGGATAGTGTCCGAAAAAGACTCATTTTACGGACTGAAATGAGTCCGTAAAATAGCTCATTTTGGGAGCGTATACAAAAAACGTAATTTTTTCATTTTAAGAATACAATCATTATAGATATTATATTTTAATTATACTAGATTAATATTAATAACGCAATCCGTATTGTTACTAATGTTGATTCCTGATGACCTCTTTTGATGCAATATTTCCTTGGTCACGCCTTTTAAATTTATTACTGAAGAATTTTCACCAAAGGCTTCCGTTCCCAATATTGTGCTGGCTACACTAATTTTGGATCTGTCAGATTTGTCAATATAGCCTTCCGCAGTAGTCGAGGAACGCCATCCTCCATGTCTCTTTATATCCTTCAATTTTGCTCCCGCGTTTGCTAGAATACTGGCCGAGGTACGCCGAAGGCAATGACTCGTGTACGATGATGGATATTCTAAATTAAGAAATTTGGCCACAATATTTGGCACACTTGCAATTTTATGTACCCCTACTGGTTGCACAGTGCATTTC
>JABXWE010053332.1:0-12828 GCA_014611495.1 Limonius californicus
TTACGGCTTCCCTTGACGATTGCGCTTTGAGATATCTCAGCTGGAGCGTCAAGTTTCCTTAACCATTCACCCGCCCAGCGCTTGAGGTGTCTCAGCAGCTTACGGGCCTCCCTTGATGATTGCGCTTTAAGACATCTCAGCTGGAGCGTCAAGTTTACTTAACCCTCCACCTGCCAGCGCTTTGAGGTATCTCAGCTGCTGCGTCAAGTTTCCTTAACCATTCACCTGCTAGCGCTTTGAGGTATCTCAGCAACTTACGGCTTCCCATGACGATTGCGCTTTGACATATCTCAGCTGGAGCGTCAAGTTTCCTTAACCTTTCACCCGCCCAGCGCTTGAGGTATCTCAGCAGCTTACGGGCCTCCCTTGACGATTGCGCTTTGAGGTATTTCAGCTGCAGGTTCAAGTTCCTTAATCATCCACCTTGCACCTTCAGAAAACCACCTTGCACACAGGCCTATAATTTCATCGTTATTCTCACTGAGCAAATCGTTTAAATTTCCAAACGAAATAGTTATACTTGAGATCACATTGCGCTACCCCGGCTAAGGTTTCGTGCAGTTGCCTAGCCTGCGCAGGTGAATACCGGGGGTAGTTAAATTGTACCGTCTGCAGTTAATATTTACGTTACTAAAAGTATTGAACCTGTCTGGTGTTTTATTTCATACATTTAGCTCAACTACTCTACATTCGAACCTAGGACGATCACGACGAGTCACGACGAATAAAAGGTAAACACAACACAAGGGTCCGTAACGTTACAGTACTGATTATGTTGAAGTTAAAGTAGACAGACAAAAATTACTTAGGTAGATTTTGAACATAGTGTACACTAAACCAGTAAAAACCAATAAGCAACTTAGGCTGCAATGCCTCCAGAACAATTGTAGACGTACCCGGAGGAAAAAAATCCAGTAAAAGGTAGGTATGGCAAAATTATTTTATGTATTCACGTACCTGGTAAGGGATATTCAAACTTTTGCCCAAGATAAATATAACATTTCTTGCTAAAATACCGCAATGTAAACGCCAAACATATCTGTTCATCAGTCCGTTTAACACATATTTTTCTTTTTGAGTAGGATATCTATTTGATTACTTGTAAGACATTGTGACAATGCGGTTTGCATCACTAGTTCTTGTTGTTTTTTCACTTTTTTAAATTTTTTCCCATTTACATCTTAAATTGTTGTTTGATTTTAAAAGTTTATTTATTTTAAATTTCTGTAATTTCAATTCTTCGACTTGTTTTATGTTTATCAACCGTAACAATTTTTTCTTTTTCAAAATCAGTAGAATTATGATTACAAATCCTACCTTCCAAATTACTTTCAGTGCCATTCTATCTCACAAATTACTATTTTCTGTGCTCCATTTTGTGTTTGTTTCTTCCATTACTTGCTTCAAATATTCTTTCCTCTTCTATTTCTCTATCAGACGAGTTAATCGACAAGAACGAGAGGTACTAGTATTTTGTGTTGATTGTCTTTTTTATTTAAATATAAACTCGTAATATCATCCGTTTTAAATATTTTGCGAAAAGGTAAATTTCAAAACTATGCATTTAAATCAGTTTCGATATCATTTTCTGCAAAATGAACTGAGCATATTCTACTGGTTTGAGGATTCCATTTATCATCTCTTTTGCATTTACGTCTTTCGTAGATCTTCATTTTTTGGAAATCTGTGATATTGAATGTATGCTGTTTCATTGTTTTCCTTCGTTTTCTTGAGGTTGTTGTTACATAATGCAACTCACATCTCATACCTGGCATCTTTTTACTGTATTTCAAAACACTCAATAGCACCGGCAATAACAACAACATTTACTGTAATAATTAATTTATGCGTAATCGGCACATTAAAGTATGTACCAAGTCGGTCTAGCACTGACTATCGGGTCTCCGCATGATGCGCTCCACTCTCCTCGTTACTTCGCCCCTAAAGAGCAATCATTCCGACGCGTTAGATAGGCTAGTAGGCAACCTGTGTTATAGGAACCTTGCACTTAGGCCACATAGGTGGGTCCATTGTGCTGCCATAGGCAATAATATATTGCCCAGTCAGAAACAGCGTATATCCCTTTTTTGTTTTTTCTCATTCTATCATACTACCGTTCCCCCCCTGGAAACCGCTTTCGTATTACTTCAGGGGGGTGCGGGCGTCCCTTACACACTAAACATTCATGCAACATGCACCCTAAACTTAACTAAGCGAAATGCGGTCGCCCCAGCCGGGATTCGAACACCCCAGGCCGATCGGCCACATTTCGCTGTGACCTCGAATAGCAGCGCGTATCCGCATTACTCTACTGAGGCCCCTAGCTTATATACCCACCATATACAACATGTACAAAATCTACATGATGGTGATAATTTGAGGCGTCTACAGTTTTGTCAATGGTTGGTAGATGTTACCGCAAAGAATCCAGAATTCAAATTCTCTGGACGCATGAACCGCAATTCACACGGAATCGTGGCATAATAGGCACCATTGGGATTTCGAAAACCCTAATTTTACATTCACAACTGCTTTTCAATAACGCTTCAGTGTTAACGTTTGGGTCGGTATTGTAGGCGATCATGTTATCGGACCTTATATATATTGCTGTGTTACACTTGATAAAATTGACTTTCTCTATTTAAACATATAAAGTAAAAAGCTATAGGAAGCTTTCTTAAGTAGAAATGAGTTGTTTCCAAACATAATTTTCAATTTAGATATTACGTTATGGTTTCCGAACATACTTCGGGATGTCATAGGCTGGTGATCGCAAGTTTTGCACTCGATGTAGGAAATTTGGCAATGGAACCGTGTTCAGAAGCTTGAGATCCATACCTTTCAGCATTTTTGCAGAGTCTTGAGCTGTAATAATAATTATATTAATGAAAATGTTAATATTTTGACAGTTCATACCTAATTTTTCTACAAAAGTAGGTAATTTTCATAGATACAGAACGGAATTTGAAAATTCTTATTAAAAGAACTTATAGATTTTGTTAAATTTGTATTAATAAATGTATTCCGTGAACTTAGGAAACACTGCAACAGGTTTCTCATAATAATAATGATTAATTTGTTTATTTATTTGTAATATAAATATGTTTGGACATTTTCTTGCATATATGTGAAAATTGTAATTTTATTACAATTCCTTAGGTGAAATTATGCTTGAATGCAGTTGACCTGATAGTCAAGGCAACTTTGTGCATCAATTTTGGTAGAAACAATGTTTTAATAATTGATTTATTTATAATAAATGTAGAAATTTTCATATATTAAAGTGTTTTGATTGGGTTAAAATGTATTGTAAATGTTGTTTTAATATTATTAGAAGAATTTAATATTGATTCCATAAATGTTTATAGTTAATTTAATGGTTTATTTACAAACAATAAGTTTTGTAAATGTTTTTTAGGTTAATTTTCATCATAGATAGGTCATGTTTGGAGTCTTTAGATTCGTTTTTTTGATGCAGATTTTATATATGCAATAAAATTAGTTTTGCTGTAACGTGATTTATTGTTGATATATTTAGTTTTTAAGAATTCATTGTTAGAAATTGTTAATTTTATTTCCTTTAATCTGATTGGTCAGAGAGATTTGGATGTGTCATCTCTCTCCATGCAGATTCTTTTTTGTTGAGAAATTTTAATTGTTTTGATAGATCATTATGGTTATGAAACTTTGTTACACCTGGGTATATAAACAAAATTTCAAAATAATAGCGTCACTTTTAACTTAAACTCGGGGGAAACCGCTGCTGGTTCTCCATGTAAAATTTATATTTCCGTGTGTAACAAATGAATTTTATAATGACCATAGAATTATTATAATAAAAAGTTGACAAAAATGTGCGTGCTTTATTTACAAAGTTATTAAAAAGTACAGTGATTCGTTAAGAAGAATTAACGTGCTTTGATTAGTAATTATTGATGTTTTATCATCGATAAATTTCTGTGGATCAATTCCAATCGATGTTTGGGAAGTCAATGAACCTAACCTTAAACATATGAAAGCAAATACTACGATCACGATAAATAAATTCAACAAGTGGGTTCTACGTTCTTCTTACCTGTGCGACGAAGGTCCAGGAGAGTCCAAGGTGAATGGATTTCATCTTTGCGGTTTTACACATTTGGTGAATGTTGAAGTAAGCAACTTGGAGGCAACAAATCGAAGTTGCAGCTTTACTGCGCGCACATGGTGGAAAATGCAATTATGTATAAAAAAGTATAGTTACAAGCAATAAATCGGAAATAAGATTAGAATGTCAGTAAATTATGTTGATTCGATTCTAAATTATTTGATATAATTGTGTGTAAATGTTTGTAAAAAGGTATGATGGTTAAAATTCTTGAAAGGATTATTTTGTTTTTAAAATTCAATTAATATTAATATTTAACTAAATTTATTTAATGAGGTTTGGACTTTTCTTTGCCAGCTTCCCGCATGTTCAGATTTAAGAATTCAAATATTTCAACCTAAATAAATTAATAAAAAATTACCCTGAGATTATTTTGTTTCATACAATTTATTTAAAAAAGAGTCTCTATTTAGAATTGTGCTGTGGATGTGGAAGTAGTTTATTTATGCTATAATTTATTATTGCTTTATTGTCATTGAATACAATTTATTATTGCTTTATTATCATTGAATACAATTTATGTGTGATGTGTGATGTGCGAAGGTCATTGTAGTACCAGCATGACGGGGCACCGTTGCACAATTCACAGTAGGTTAGAGATTGGCTAAATCATAACTGCCCACAACGCTGGATTGGAGGAGGGGGTCCAGCAGCATGACCTCGTTCGCCTGATATTACTCCACTAGATTTTTACTTGAGGGGTGCATTAAAGGAAAAACTTTATGCAGCGGAAATTCAAAATAGAAATGACTTAGTTAACAGAATAAATGAAGCTGTTGCGCATATTCGAAGAGATCCTCAACAGTAGAGGAATGTTCGAGATTCCCTGCGTCGGCATTGTCAACTTTGTATAGAGAAGTACAGGGTAGACATTTGAACATTTGTGATTATTTTTAATTTTTCTTGTAATTGTATATGTAGTTTATTAAAAATAAAAATGTTGTTATAATTAGAAAACAATTGTGAATCGGACATGATTTTATTGGCTATTTTTACTTATTTTAACATCGCCAATTACACCTTAACGTTTGGACTTCACCTTTTGAGTCGCCCTGTATGTAAATGCTGTAGATTTGCTCCAAGATTTTCAATAATAAACACATTATATTTAAAAAAAGTTTTAATTTCTGAAGTATATGTATAGAAAATCGTATGTTTAAGAAAAAGCAAATTTACTAGATAAATTATGCAATAAAATAGATGTCACGTACAGCTCGTACTGCGTGGTTCATGTAATTGACATTTTAGCGTCGCAGAGTATAGGCGTTTGTTTAATTATTAAAATTTCATACACAGGCTTATCACGTAGTATTATAGTTTCACTGCAAAGTAAGTTTTATTACCATGTCGCAACCATCTGTGCGTAGGAAGTCAGCACAGCTATGACTCGTGCGAATCGTGCTATATGAGAGGCGTAAATTAAAACGGCGTAAACCGATTCTTACCTGTAGTACATCTGTAAAGCTACCATTTAGAG
Source organism: Limonius californicus (assembly GCA_014611495.1). Classification (NCBI taxonomy): domain Eukaryota; kingdom Metazoa; phylum Arthropoda; class Insecta; order Coleoptera; family Elateridae; genus Limonius; species Limonius californicus. Next base: position 5,625 of record JABXWE010053332.1, read on the forward strand.
AAGTTAAACCTTAGACTAAAACTAAAATCTTGATCGTCTCGCCTACACCTACTCATTTAACTTTTTTATGTTAAAATTATTCTAGCTACTGTAAAGGCGCCAATTGAAACATCAACGCAGTTCTTTGCATACCAGCAGCTTTAATTCTTCTACGCCCACTTCCGCGTCGTCTGTAATTCGCAGCAGCTTATTTTAAATTAGCAGACGATTTTGCATTAACCGCGAATTTTCTGGTTCAAATGAAGTTATTCCGGAACGTATTAGAGGATTAAATTAACATTTCCTTTAGTTCTCGCTGTATGTCAAAGTGCCGCGTGTTTCCCTTTCTGTTTCTCTTATATTCGTTGCCGTAGGTTAATTTTAGCAAAATCTTTGTTAAAGTATTCCTTCTTCATAGCAGAATTTGTTAATGCGTATAATTTGTAGATTCTAATTCAGAAAATGCATCGGTTGCAATCGTAATTAGAGTTTCGAGTTTCCTATTCCCTAACGCAATCAGTAAGAAAATAAAATACTTTTAAGGTAATTTAAAAGAGTTTCACTTTAGAAATTTACAAACAATTTATTATATATTACTTCTGGCGTATTTCCAAGGTTATGCGGATGGTAAAGAAGCCTCCACTTTAAAGGCACATTATTCTACGTTGAAATCAACTGTTTCCCTAAAAGAAAATATTGATATTTCAAAAATGTTCAAATTAGTTGCTTTCTTAAAACGTCAAAATGTACATTATCAACCCAAAAAATCGTCAGTTTTTACTCAAGAGGAGATTACAAAATTTATCACTAAGCCACCTGTTGGATGTTATATTGCAACTAAGGTAGGTAATTCTCTTAATTCTCTTAAGGTATTAGATGCTAATGTTTAAAAAACTTTATTTTATGACTGTAGGCACTTCTTGTAATTGGTGTTGCTGGTGCATGCAGGAGTGATGAAATTTGCAACTTACGCGTCTCCGATGTAAACGTAAAAGATGATATGATTGTTTAACATTCGTAATAGTAAAAGTGGATTCTCCATAAACTTTTTGGTGTTGGAGGCACTCTGGATGGAAACTGTAAACAAATATAAAAATCAGACCAACTCCAGACATACTAAAATTGTTTATTTGTATATATGATGGAAAAGCTACAAGACAAAATATTGGTCACAATACAATAGGGCAAATGCCAAGAAAAATTGCTATGTATTTAAATTTGCAAAACCCCGGATCTTACACGGGTCAGTTTCCGAAGAACCTCGGCCACTATATTAGCTTCCAGCGGTGGTAATATTCTTCAAGTATATTCTTTGAGGCTTTCGCGGTTTCTCGAACTGTCAATATTACAATTTACTTTCGGCTTAGACCGCGTCGTCATTTGGGAACAACACTCAGCATTATTAGGTAAGGACCGACCTGTAGCTTGTCTTTGAATAATCGAAGCACACGGTCCTGTTTAGGCAGGCAGGGCCTACGAACAAATATTGCTCAAACTTCTAGAGCAAATGCTTGTAAAGGCAGACAAGCTACAGGTCGGTCCTTACCTGATAATGCTGGGTGTAGTTTCCAAATGACGACGCGGTCTAAGCCGAAAGTAAATTGTAATATTGACAATATTCTTCAACTAAAAACAGCACGGAGGTTGGAAGTTTTCCAGTGCAGCGGAGGGATATGTAGAAGATTCGCTGTCAGTTAAAAAAAGTATAGCATGTATGCTACAAAGGCCATCAACGTCTTTAACAAATACATATCTTGATATTTCTGCCCCGAGAACACCTAAAAGGATTAACAGTGCTCAAATTCCTTCAACATCTGCACAGTTGAGTCCTACAGCTGTTGAAGAGACAAATACACTGCTCCAAGAAGTTAACGCCCCAATTATTAATGTTGCTATAAAAGAAAAGTAGTGCGCTATCTACTTCAACCAAATGCATGCAATGAATTTCTGATACAAACCTGATAGACACATGTTACTCTTGGTCTGTTTCTACATCTTTAACTTTGTTAATAAAAATTAATTAATTTTACATGCCCATTTACAATTTACTTGCAGTTTCGTTTTCTTTAAAACGTAACAAATGGTGTAGCTGTCATCAAACAATTGCTTGTACGATCAATATTATTTAAAATACAACGTCTCTCTAGAAATTTAAGTCGTGATGAGTGTGTCACAGCCCTTACTTTGTCCTAAGGGGCTTTACGCGCTATCGCTGACAGGCTTGGGGTGAACCACACAACCATTTCTCGGGTCGTCCAGCGCTTCAGCAGAGAAATTATGGAACATGACAGGCGACCAGGGCAAAGGCGACCACGTGCTACTACCACTGTAGAAGTTCGTTTTCCTCGAATGCGTGTACTAAGAGAGCGCTTTACCACCACAAGAGCCCTCCAAAGACAACTTTTAGCAGTACATAATGTGCAGGTTAGCATTGAAGCTATTCGCCAACGTGTTCTGGAAGGAAATCTAAGAACCAGATTACCAGCTGCTGGCCCACAGTTAACTGCAGACCACTAGACCTGCTAGAAACCACTCGAATTGGAAAAATGAAGATTGGAGACGCATTTTGTCCACAGACGAATCCGGATTTGGTTTGGAGAGTTTTTAGACGTCCAAATGAACGATATGCTCAACGCAAATTTGCCCCCACGACTGCATTTGTTGGTGGCTCCATAATGTGTAACGTTTCGCCCCGGTTGCTTATAGGGGGCAATAACGCTAAATAATCACGTGTGTTTGGAATAAATAATTTATTAACTGAACTTAAAATGCATTAGAAAATATAACTAAAAATAACTATATTCTTAATTTTAATATATGCAAAAATAAAATAAAATCCCTGATACGCCACTAGTACTCAGCGCAGTTGCGGTAGTCCAGGACAACTGGCCGACTCGTTTCTGCTGGCGGCAGGCGTAACGGCTTTTCGGACCAAAAGATGTCTGCGGTATGGTCGGACATAACTTTCCAAAATAAACAAAATAATTATTATTTGTTCTCGCAAAGAGAATAACTTCCTTGTTATCGGATAACGTGTAGTTGGTTTATACAGAATGCAATCCAGCTTTGCGTGGAAAAATTAAACAGGTCAGGACTCTGAATTATACTGGACTGGGACTAGAGTATATACACTTAAAAATCCAATTTTAACGTGAATATACCGGGTGTACAGAAACTGCAATCCAATTAAACCTGCTGAAATTTCTCCAGAGTAAAGCAACAAGATTGAGATTAATCAAACAATACAGGTTCTGCACGAAATTACTCCGCGACGGAATATGCAGGTGGCGGGTATCTACAACCTTGAACTGTTTCGAAATTTCTCCAAAACTCAATTCAAGTGTGCAAGCGGGATCTACAGCAACTCTCCGTAGCATGAAATTACTCCACGTCTTAAGGAGAATCCGGTACAGGGTGTTCAACAATAGCAAACAACAGGAATTACTAATCTTTGGTTACGTCGTTGATTCGGACACCAACTCGCCAAGTATTAATCTTTCCAGGCAGAAATTTATAACGCTGGCAGTCGATTCAAACACCAACACACCAAACGGTAAAACTATCTGTGACAGGGAAAATGGACTACGGGGCACTCAAATGAACTAGCAAAGCAGATTAAATATCTATACTTAACAATTTCACTCTCAAAACGTGTTAGAAACTCAACGGCTTCTGAACGGCGGTCCAAACTGACAAATTACAGCAACGACGGTCAACTGATACTCCACTGGGTATCTCAGCCTCGGAATCTATAACTTGAAAACCAAAACTATAAACTTTGTTAACACAATAACGGAATCACGGAAAATATCAAATAAACTTTTAGGTAAGCAAACGGAATTACTATTCGGACTGTACAACGGCGGTTAATTTCAGGAACGGACATTCAAACAATAGGATCTTCTAAGACTGATCTTAGAAGAAAGGTTGAGGAATAAAATCTGGAATAAGATGATTTTGAACTGGTCAGACTTAGGCTTTTATACACGCCATTTTACGCTTCGGTCATGCGCGCCACCCCATTCTTGTTTGGAGGGGTCGCATGTTCCAGAATGTTCTAGAACTTTCTTCTGGTCACGACTGCGAGCCATCTGTTTGTTGACGCCATATTTCTTGAAAAATGTAGAGCTCACGTGGCGTTGGTAATTAACACCAATTAATTACCGCTCAACATTTTTGACGCGTTACAAATGGTATGGGGACGCATATCATTCACGGCCCGCACAGACCTACACATCTTCCCCAACGGCACTTTAAACAGTCAGAGGTACATTACGGATATCTTAGAACAGTCTGTTTTGCCATTTGCCCCATACATCGGAGACAACTTCCAATTAATGCACGGCAACGCTCGGCCCCACACAGCCAGAATTGCGCAAGAATACCTAGACGACGTTGGTATTCCTGTTATGTAATGGTCAACCATAAGTCCCGACTTGATCCGATTGAGCACCTCTGGGGCATTCTCGGCATGACAAGTACGATCCCTTCAACCACCCCCTGCGACTCTTAACGATCTAAGGAATTTATTAATGGGAATGTGGGATAATCTTGAACAAGAGCAGTTAAGTGTATTAATTTCAAGCATGGACCATTGTTGTCAAGCTGTCGTAACAAGTCGAGGCGGAAACACAGCCTACTGAACCTGTAAACTGTTGTTAATTTGGATAAAATATGGTTTACTTAATTTAAAGCATTATCTGTGATTAAATGTACTTCCTTACATGCAATACTTTAAACAATATTGCGATTGTTAGTTGTGGTGCGTTAACTTCTTGTAGTAGTGTACTATTAACAACACTGTAATTAATGTACCCACAACTAGCTTGACTAGTACTAGTTCCTTGAATACTGCTGGACCAGGGATAACCATGACGTGTCATAACTGTACCATCAACTATAATTTGTACAAATAAGTTGGCAAATAGTCGTTTGTAACAGTAATTTATTCATGAATTATTAAAGTTGTGTTCTATCTATCGTCCTCACTTAATTGGCCATATTGTGAATAGTAGACACTTAACCTAAAATACGGAAAGTTATGTATCGATTGAATCTATGCGTTATTTACCTTGTTAAATCATCAATGGGTTGCTCGCGTACCTCTTAACTGTTCAGTTGTGAAGTTACTAGTGCAGCGTGAAATTTATTAATTATCAGCAGTGAATTGTTAATAATATTATTGACATTGTTAACATTAAACCCAAATTCAGTGCCTAGCGATTAAGCGCACCGGCCGCACGCCTGCTGGCGTAGCGATAGCCGCCCACTAAAAACATTTGACAAGCTTAAAATTTCTTACATTCGTGGCTTATCAGCCGAATTAACAGAAAATAGACGAATAAATAATCAAATCGCTATCAAGCCATCATTTCAAATGGCAACAGACGAATCTCTCGATAACATTATGGATTGCAACCATATCGAACCACTTATAACCGTAGTTTCTCACGGCGAATTATCTCAATCAACACAAGATAATCGCCCCCAATCAACTAAACGTCCAAATATGTCTCCACCTGGGGATACGCAAAATAAGCGATACGTTTTCGACAACACTAGTTTAGTTAAACAAAACAAATACTATCTTCTCCCTTCCAGCGAAGAAATTCTTACAGAGAAAGTAACAAATGATAATAAAATACCTACAGAAGTCAAACCAATAAGAATTCCACCCATCTTCGTCCACGATGCCACAAATTATCAACAACTAATTACAGACATCAAATCTAAAGTCAGCGGTAAATTTGAAACTAGAATCAGAGGATCACAAATAAAAATTACTCTAAGCAAAATTGATGACTATCGTTCTCTCACTTCATACTTCGATAGTGAAAAAACAGTTAAATACCATACCTATCACGACCCAGCAAATGCTAACACTTCCGTCGTTATAAGAAGCATACCTACATCGTTATCAAATGAAGATATCCACACCGAATTAACAGCGATGAAATACTCAGTAATCAGTGTTACGCGCCTACGCAACAAGGAAAAAAACCCGATACCAATATGCGCAGTTATCCTGGATAAGGAAGATGCAAATTCTAAAGAAATATACAAACTTAACTACTTGTTTTACTGCAAGGTTAATGTCGAACAAAGACGCAAGAGCGGAGATCTACCCCAATGCACAAGGAGCCAACGTTTCGAACACACCAAAAACTCTGAAAACTAAATCCACGATGCGTAAGATGTTTAGGAGAACATCATTACTCTAAATGTCCAGAACCAAAGTCGACCAACACTAAACCGCACTGCATTAATTGCAGTGGCGCACATACCGCTAATTATAAAGGATGCCCATATTACCAGAACCTGATTAAAAGCCGGCAATCGAGCCAAAACTCACGCACCCACCAAAACGATAGCAAACCTAGCAGTAGCCAATTTAATATCAACAGTCACACATTCCCTCAGCTTACAAATACTAGAAAAACTCAACCTGCATGGATTCAAAATAATCACGAACATATCAGCGATCGCACCAACTCGATGAATAGCAGCGAACAACCGTCGCTACTTAACGAAATAATATTAAAAATTTTTGAATTAATTAAACCACATCTGAGCTCAATAAAAGACCTCATTCTATCGTTAATTCCATCTCTTTTCAAAGCCACTAAATAATGACAAGTCATACTCCAACTTAGTGCTCACTAACTGGAATGCAAACGGAATCGTTCGTCAAAGGCAAGTACTTATTGCATTTTTAGTAAGGCATGCCATAGATATTCTTTGTGTCACTGAAACGCATTTACTACCAACAGAAAATTTTTAAATTCCTGGTTACGAAGTTTATCGCAAGGATAGAGTTTCCGAAACAGCCGCTGGAGGAGTAGCTATTGTAGTTAAAAAATCGCTCAAAACCCATCATACACAATTACCCGAGATCATTAATATCGAAACCGTTGCGATAACCCTTGAACTTCAGAATAATCATCTTTTAAGAATAATATCTGCGTACAAACAACCAAATAAAAGTTTAATAGCAGCGGACATTGAAGGTGCATTTCTCGATAATACTCCAACCCTACTGGTGGGTGATTTAAACAGTAAGTCCACGATATGGGGCTGCAGAGCAAGTAATCCCAATGGTAATAGACTCTACTCAGTACTTACCACACACGGAATCCAAATTTCTCCACCTGAAGAACATACATATTACCCTTACCGAACCGATCATAAATCCGATATTTTGGATATACTTTTCCATAAAAATATC
>JABXWE010053333.1:0-12653 GCA_014611495.1 Limonius californicus
GGGGGAGGTCCGAGGAGAGGTAGGAGGAGTGCTCGCACTGGCAGAGGCGGCCGCTCAGGAGGCGAATGGGGAGGGACGGGATGGCGAGGAGTAGGAGGCAGTGAGAGTGTGAGGGGGCAGGGGAGAGGGAGCGAAGCAGGTGTCTGTGGGAGGGAGGACGCTGGATGTCTGGCTGTCAGCGGCCGAGGGGAGGGTTGGGAATGCGAAGGAGGTACAATCCAGAGTCGCTCTTCCAAGTGAGTGGTAGGGCAGTGGTGGTCAGTGCGGCGAGTGTTAAGTGATTGGCTGGTCACTGGGACACAAGGAGGGGAGCGGTCTGTTACATTAGAACAATGGACCGATGGGAGATACGAGCAGGGGAAACCTTTGATACTGGGGTTTCTTGGGATCGGGGGCATAGTCGCATAGCGGACAGTGTGAATAGGTCTGGGAGTGAATATTAAGTGGGTTGTTAGTTACTGGGAAACTAGGAGATGTGCAATCAGTAACCTTGGAACAATACATGGATGTGAAATATGATCAACGTGAACCTTCAGTAATCTAAGAACACTACATAGATCTGAAATAAGAACACTGTGAACCTTCGATACCAAAGTTTATTGGGGTCAAATGCATAATCGCTTAACGGCCACTTTCAATAAGTTTGGGAGTAAATATTCAGTAGGTTCTTAGTTATTAGAAAACTAAGAGATGTGCACTCAGTAACCTTAGAACAACAGATAGATGTGAAATAAGAACAATGTGAAACTTTGATACCAAAGTTTATTAGGGTCAAATGTATAATCGCATAACGGACACTAAAAATAAGTTTGGGAGTAACTATTAAATAGGTTATTAGTTATTAGGAAACTAAGAGATGTGCAATCAGTAACCTTAGAACAATAGCATGAAGTGAAATAAGAACACTGTGAATCTTTGACACCAAAGTTTATTAGGCTCAAACGCATAATTGCATAACGGTTGATGATGATGATGATTAGACCTGTATAATCCTAATCGTGTTTACAGAGACCATCTTGCCGCTGTAATGACGTATGTAATGCCCGAGCAATGGAGTTTTGAGTTTTTCCATTGCCTAGTACGCATTTTATCGCTCTATGTCACGCACTGTTTAATGTTTAATGAAGCGAGTTCAAAATAAACCAAGATACGACATGTGGATAAATATTCGCGATCTGATTCGACGTGCGTTGAAGATAAAACCTGAACCTATAGATTTTGTTGTGCTGAGCCGCTGAAAATTGTTTTTACTACTTAACTGAAACCCCAACACAACAATACCAATGATTTGCTTAAGGACGTACGTCCGGTACGTTAGCGAATATTTCATTATTACGTTCAGTTTTGTCCGATATGTTTTGACGTTGTTTTATATACTCAGGTGAGTGTATAAACAGCGCACGAACATCAAGTTATCCGAAGCATTGCGGGCTCTTTTAAATCCCCGTTTAGAATTGAAAGATACATAATTGCCCGCGCATGTAAATATTGAAGTAAGCAGCACAAAATTGAAATAAATAGCAAAGAATGGAAAGAAAATTAAGCAGTAATCAATTATAACTGTGTTCTTTTATAGGCGCTTTTCCTCATCTCACTCCATTTAATGCGGCCTTTTTTAAGTTTTATGCAGCGTGGCGTTTAGAAGATTACTAAATTACGGGAGAAAAGTTTTGCCATAATAAAATTTATTTAATAACTCTTGATTGGGGTCTTTTCAAATTGGGACACTGATGGAACTTCCGGGGTCATTTTAGAATTTTTAATCAATATATTTCATGCACCATATAGTTTATAGTTTCCATTTACGTTTAAATACAATTATTGACAGTTAAAAAGAAGGAAGAAGGCGCATTTAGGACGTCTTGAGGAATGACAAATACAGTATAGCACAAGAAATAATGAGAGGAAAAATTGATGGTAGAGGAACAAGGAAATTGTCATGGCTTAGGAATATCAAGTATGGACAGGAATTGGTGCAACACGCTCTTCAGAACCAAGGAAAAAAATACCCTAATAAGATCACCAACCTCTGATATTATTGGCTTGTTAAATAAGCAATTTGATTGGAACTGGTATGTATGAATACAAGCCGAAAAACCACTTCATGCTCACAAGAAGTCATTTCTAATTAATACTAAAAAATATTGCTTGTGTAAAAAAAAACAGTTCAGGAAATAATTCTAGCAAGTGTAGCTTAACCTTATAATATTGATGCTTCACATAAGAAGAAACAGAAAAACAAAATTTATGTACATTGCATTAAATATTATATTAAAGTAACAAACAAGGTACACAATTTATTGAGACACATAGAGAAGGTTTGATGTAGAAGCTAGTGAAGCTGGTTTTAGAATGTTTAACCGCTTTATAGATTACTTATGCCGTTTAGTGCGTGCACGTGGGGGCACCGCTGTAGTTGATAATAAATACTACTTAAATATCTGGGACAGGGAGTAGTAATAAAAATTCAATAAGCTGTAGTTTCCGAGAAACATTAAGTTCTTAATCGTGTAACCATAAAATGGGAACTTTGTTCGGCTTGAACAATGTAAATAAAATACGAACAATAAGTAGTAAATCCAAATAATTCAATAGTTAGTACCAAACAGCCGAAAATATCATTAAATAAAATAGTAAACATATAAACTAGCGCCTGAAATACATTGGTTTAGGTGGTTTGGTCTTGCATTGCAAAAATATACAATTGTTTTAATTATTTCCAGAAGTCAAAATACGATTTTTGGAAACTTTTATGGTGATTCTATTCTATTCAATTTATTATAATAATTATTCTAAGGCAGCGGTCAACTATATTAACAACTCTTAAAATGATGAAGGGTGCGACGGCGCCTATTGCCTTTAGGCGCCGGTGGCAAACGCCTCATTTGCCCGCGCCTAAAACCGGTCCTGATAGATATGAGCAAGAACTTTGAAACCCATCTATATTTAAAAAATGAACCATTCAAAAAACTTGAATTAATTTTTAATTTATAATTATTTTTCCATTATGATAGATTTATTTCTTAAAAACTTTTGCAGCCAGCTTTTTACTGTTTGTTAATACAAAAATATAAAGGAACGAAATCAATGAGGAAGGAGATCGAAGACACGGCATTTCTAAATACTAGCAAAGCGTTTGGAAGTAATTTTCGAAGTTTAGTGAAGAAAGTAATTATTTCCTGGGTGAATCAACATCTGGGGTAATTAATACAATTCCCATGTCTTGGGCTTACAGTATAAAAAAGCGGTAGTTTACTAGTTCATTTCATATAGTTTATTAGAGATTTTTTAATGGCTTGAATAAATTATACTACTAGATCCAATTGCAGAAAAATTGTAGCTTGTGAAAATTTTTGTCTAATTCTACTAGGTTGTAAGGCAAGCACTTATGTACACCGGAATTTTAAAAGGAAGAAATATTTTTAATACGTATGTTGTTTATACATTTTTATCGTGCAAAACATATAATATTCAAGCCAATAATAATGTGTTCTTGGCGCACGTCTAATTTGAAAATTATATTAAAAGTAGTTATTACAATACGGAGCAACATTATTTATTTATTTAACATATTTTATTATTTCGGCTTAGACCGTTGTAATATTGGTGTTGGGGAAATTAGAACCACTAATTTCCTAATTGGAATAGAAGGACAGAGGGCGGAGCGAAATAGATATTGATTTTACATTTCGATTTTGTCGGAAACGGTATGGATTTCCTTATTTTAAATGTAATATCCTGTATATTGCCATGTATTTTAATAGTTCTATTTATATTGAATATGTTTATATAATATATACAGTGATTTATTTAAAAAAATATCTCTCAATGAAGCAGTCCGCTATAACATATTCAGTCAACCCGCATATCGTATTACTCAACGGTACAACGAAGCAGGCAACGTCTGTAAAGAAAAGTCTAAGGGAAGGGCATCTGTGCTTACGGAAGATACTGTATAGGATATTCACCAACCCGATAGATGTAAGTCCCAACAAAGCATTGTCTGATCAGACAGATAATGAACATAATGCTTTTTCTGTAACTGAGTTACTGAACATTTACATTGCAGATCCTCAGTCCTCCAAGAGTTGCTGCAAGTAGATTTTGAAAACATACATGATTTAATTAAAATCTCAAGAATGATTGGAGTTTAGATGTGACATTTTTTAGCGATAAATCATGGTTCCATTCTAATGGGTACGTAAAAATTCAAAACTATTGTACGTAACTACATCCCATTAAAATTGGAATTTAAAATGTGATGTCGAGAAGAAGAATATTTTGTTATAATGAGAACAACAATTATCAGCAACTATTTTTAAATCCGCGTGTCGATATCTTACATTATTCTTCATTACAACGTTAAATGATGTATTCAGAAGCATCGATTGGTTCTCCAAAGGTATAACTATAGATGGAGAAACGCTCAGTCATCTAAGATTCGCCGATAACATCGTATTGGCAAGTAAAGATGCTTAGGGGTTGCAAAATATGAAAGCAGAACTCAGCATCTAGTCATAAGTAGTTGATCTGACAATGAACATCAGCAAATAAGAATATCTCAGTTAATGGACAGCGATTGGAAGAGCTGGACACAACTATATATACTTAGGTCAAAAAATAGCAACTAAAAAAGATAATATGCCGAGGAAGTTGCCCGCAGAATAACCATGTATAGATCATCATCATCATCAAACAGCTGCTGTTATCCACTGTTGGACGTAAGCCTCCCTTAAATCATTCCAGCGCCTTCGATGTTGTGCAGCCTGTATCCAGTTTCCAGCCATTCGTTTCAGATCGTCATTCCATCTGGTAGGTGGCTTTCCTCTAAATCTTCTTGCCTCGATTCTTGGTTTCCATTCTACAAGTCTTTTTGTCCACCTATTGTCCTTCATCCGGGCTATATGTCCCGCCCAGTTCTATCCTCGGTGACATGGAAATCGCAGCACCAAGAAGAGGTAGGAATTTTTTGACCAAAAGAAACGTTTAACTACTAAAAGGTAGCAATTGATTAAAATTTCATTCATATGGATCAAGTGATAATGGCTTATTTGACAGTTCTTTCAGTTTTTTTCTAACAATTTTATCAGGTGTAGGTTTTGTGAGATTTTGTTCAGTTCTTTATTGTTTTCCCTTTTGATCGTTTATGTTGAAGGTGTGATCATGCCTACAGTGCGCCAACATGGAAATTACCGCCAATTAAGCGAATTCGACAGAGGTCGTATTGTTGGTTTGCGCGAAGGTGGTTTTTCGTTCAGAGAAATTGCAAATCTCCTTAACCGGAATCAATCCACCATCATGCGCTGCTATCAGGCATGGACTAGGGAGTGTCAGCAACGTCGCAGAAGAGGAACCGGGGGACGAAGAAGAACAAATGAGGTGCACGACCGCCTTCTTCGACTTATGGTAACAAGAGACCGACTCTCCAGTACCAGATCAATTGCCGATCAATGGTTAGCTAACGAAGGTCGTCCTGTAACCCTTCGCACGGTTTACCGCAGAATCGGAGCTTTCGGCTTGCAATCCTATCGGCCACATCTTGTGTTACTACTAATGGCTCAACACCGACAGCAACGTTTGGAGTGGTGTAGGTTGCGACTGTACTGGAACCTAGAGTGCATAGGATGGTGTTCAGTGATGTATCCCGATTCTGTTTGGCGATGCATGATGGCCGTATGAGGGTTAGACGTACACGTGGGGAACGTCGCAATGTTGAATTTTCTGTTGCGAGGCATGTGCACCAAACTGTGGGGATTATGGTATGGGATGCTATAACTTATGGGAGTAGGTCCCGTTTGTTATTCATCCGAGGCAATATGAACGCCCAGCGATATGTGGATAAGGTGGTAGAACCCCATATTCTTCCATTTTTTCAGCAGTTGGAAGACCCACTTTTCCAGCAGAATAATCCCCGTCGCCATATTGCAAGACGTTCTATGGACCGATTTGCAAATGATAATATCAATTTCTTGCCATGGCCACCCCGATCTGCCGATCTTTCGCCCATCGAGCATGTTTGGGACATTATGAGGAGAAGACTGAGAAACTTGCTGCATCCTCCGCAGACGCTGCAAGCTCTACAGAGCGTATTACAGGTTGTTTGGGACACAATACCTCAAGAGGAAATCGATCATCTGCTAGAATCGCTGCCACGAAGAGTGGGGGAGTGTGTAACCAGTAGGGGGGACCAACCCATTATTAATAAAATTATATTTATATTTTGTTCTTTTTCTTTAAAATTTTAATCAATTGCTACCTTTTAGTAGTTAAACGTTTCTGCCAAGTTTGGTCAAACGATTCCTACCCCTTCTTGGTGTTGCGATTTCCATGTCACTGAGTATATTGAAGTTTCATTATGGTTTCAATAGAGTCCCTAACTCCTGTTCTATGTATTAGAGACTTTATCTCTCAGAGTAATACCCAGCATTGATCGTTTCATTTTGCGTTCCATTATCTGTATTTTATCGATACATCTTTTTGTGAGCATGAGAGTTTCGGTTCCATATATGAGAACAGCTAGTATGCTCTGGGCGAAGCATGTAGGTGTCTCAGCTCGAATTATGTACCCTAGCTTTCCTTAAGCTGCCCATGTCAGGCCTATTCTTCGTTGGATTAATGTTATGTGATTGTCTCGACCAATGCATATTTCATGACCTAGGTATTTGTAACGGTGCACTTGTTGGAGGTCATTGTCATTTAGAGAGATTATTTTATTTAAAACGAGATTTGTCATAAATTGTGTTTTAGTTGTGTGTATTTTTAAACCTACTGTTGTTGAGGCTGCATGCAAGGAATTAAGCATGTCTTGAGCTTCACATACACTATCTGATATGACAATATCATCCACACAGCAGAGGGGTTTAAGTTTTTCTCCATCAATGTATATTCCCATAGTGTCCCAATTAGTCTTTTTAAACATACTCTCCAACCAAGTGGTAAACAGTATCGGCGACAGTGTGTCCCCTTGTCTCACTCCTCTTCTCATTTGAAATTTCTCAGTATCTTCGTGTTGTTTGACAGTGGCTGTAGCGTTATTATATACATGCTCGATTAGTGCTGGGTAGTGAAAGTCAATTCGACATTCCGGCTTCCAGAAATTTCTGTTGATTTACCGAATCGAAAGCCTTTTCATAGTCCGCGAAAATTAATATTAACGGTTTGTTATATTCAACACATTGTTCAATCAACACTTTAAGAGTAGTTAGGTGGTCATTTGTTCCGAAACCAGGTCTGAAACCGGCTTGTTCCCTTGTTTGGCAGAAAAGGAGTTTTTTGGTCAGCCGTTTGGTTAAGATCTTTGTAAATAGTTCATATACGTGGCTGAGGAGACTAATTCATGTATAGTTTCCTAGATATGTCATGTCTCCATTTGTATAAATGAGAATAATAAGCGCATTATTCCATTGTGTTGGAGTAATTCTTTCCAAGGACATTTATTAAGTAGAAGTTTGAGAGCTCTAACTATTTGCTTTTCTGCTTATTTAATGGCCTCCATCTCCAGATCATCGTCACCAGGTGCTTTGTTGTTCTTTATCTCGCTTAGTGCTGATGTAATTTCGTCTTCTGTGATATCGGGTATCTCTTCTGTTCCTTGATTTGTTACATTTGGAACATTCTATGTATCCTTCGGTGTATCATTTAAATCTATTTGTTTGTATAATTCCCGGTTGAAACTTTTAGTTACATTTAGGATTTCCTTTTTATTTGTTATTATATTCCCCTTTGTGTCTTTTATTTTATGTATCTTTTCTGTCTCCAGCCATTTTCTTCTTAGCACTTTCAGGTTTTGGTTTTCTGCTATCACCTTCTTTATATCACAGTTTTGTTGCCATTTATTCTTTCTAATTTCTTTGTTGAATTTTCGATATTCTTCGGTGTTCTTATTTTTCATTTCCCTTCTGCGCTTCGTTAGATTAATGATATGTGGGCTAAATATCTTTCCTTGTGCTATTTGTTTTTTAGGTTTTTCCATCGCGCTGCTTGCTTATATTTTTGTAAATCTTCTTTGTTATTCTGTTTTGAAGTATAACTTTCTCTCTTTCTCTTTTAAGATGGAGATTTACTTTGTCTCTCACCATACGGTGGTCGCTACCCGTTGTTTATGTTATGTCCATGAAGTATGTGTAATATTTCATGGACAATTTCTTTTCTGTTGCTGATTATAAAATCGACTTCATTTTGGTCTCCCGTCTGGGCTTCCCCAGGTCCACTTCCTGTTTGGTTTTTTCATAAAGAAGGTATCCATGGCATATAAGTTGTGTTGTAGCAGGAAATCGACCAGCGTTGTTCCCCTTTCATTTCGTTTGCCTACACCATGATACCCCACAGCTGTTACGGTTTCGTCCTCCTTACATCTAATTTTGGCATTAAAGTCTCTTAGTAGTAGCAAATAACGAGTGTTATTTTCTGTCCAAGCTTTATGGACATCCTCGTAAAAGTTTTCTATCTCTTCGTCTGTGTGATTGCTGGTGGGCGCGTAGGCTTGGATGATCTTCAAATCGTATCTTTTGTTCAAATTTATTATAATATAGATAACACGCGGGATAATACTGTTGATGTTTCTAATCTTTTTTTCATTCCAAGATTCCAACTCCTCTTAAGGAATTCTCTTCACTTATGTAGTATAACACATTTCTAGGTTTTAATATCAGTTGGTTTTCACCCTTTCTACGTGTTTCGCTGATTTCAACAATGTCCCACTTTATATGTTCTAATTCGAGTAGCTTATCTTCTGATGCTAAAGTTCTAGCATTATATGTTGCAACACGCCAGATCGTCTACTGTGGTGGCCTGGTCTTACCTGGGTATCTTAGCACCCTCTGCTTGTCGCCTTATCCAACCGCCACTATGGTCGGAGGTGTTCGAACCGTCGGGGACTGAGGATCTGTTCCTTTCTTGGCTGTTTATGATTTTGCTTAAGGAGTAGTTAGCCATAATTCGCCACGCTCGCCAGACGGGCCATACTATGTATAGATAGTATTTGGTAAACTAAGCTTCAGTCAGTCATACTTTGTATAGGTAATACGTCCATCTAGCAATGATCTACAGAGCTGAAACATGGAGCCTAACAAGAAGACATGCTCAGAAGCTAGCTAAAACCCAGAGCGCTCACGAAAGAATAATTTTGAACATTAGACTAACTGATCGTGTAAGGAATAGCTGGAGCAGACAACAAACCACAGTCACAGACGTAAGTCGAACGGAGAAGGGCATTTCGCTCGTGGTGGACCCAACGAGTCATAGAATGGAGACCAAGAACTGGAAAAATGGAGCAAGGGGAGAAAAGCCAGTAGTGAATTGAGGAAGGCATATGGTGATATAGAGATATGTCAATCAACTCTAGGATTATTAACTTTTCAGTTTGGATTCTTCCAGCAAGATGGTGTAACAGTTTACACATCAGGTGTAACTTTGAATTACAGATTGATAAGCAGAGATCGTTGGCCACCGCTATCGCCTGGCTTGACGTCTATCGGCTACTTGATGTTTAGGCATTTTAAAAATGTTGTATATGCAAATCGTTTACATATAATTGAGACAGGCAGCCATAGTGAATGTCGTGAATTAAATCACACCCAGACAGTTAGTAGCCATTTTTGAATATGAAGCGTAGGGTTAATGTTTGTTTACATAATGATGGGAAACATTTCGAGCAACTATTATAATCGACAATCTTAAAATTTTAAATTAATTTTATCTCGTTTAAACTAGAAATAAAATTGTTTATTTTACATACAGGTTACATTTTGTAATAAAAATTTACGCATGACATAAATCGTAATTTACAACAAGAAATGCCTTAAAAGTCTCTAAAGGTAATTGCTTTTGTAAGTAAATGCTGTACGATATTAACAAACACGTCTCTAATTTTTAAATTTTCGGAGCAATTTTAAATATCTTTGCACGCCACTGGAATTAATCCAGGATACATTAAGTAGTAAGCGGACAAGAAAAAATCAGTATGGAGCGGAACCTGCAATCATTTACAATCGCACTGTATTATTCAAATCTTAAATTTGAAAATGGAAATGAAGAATATTTTTTCAGATATTAATTTTGAAAAACTGTAGATATGGGAATGCATTATTTAAGCACAGACGATGTGTTTCGTTTATATTTTTCTCGAGGAAAATAAAATACAAAGAGCACAGATACTGGAGGTTCTAATAATGTTTTCATATACTAAAAGAAAAACATAAAAGCTATTCCAAGAATGTTCCACCATGCAATGATCCCATGGAGTAAGGTTTGTGTTCATATACCCGCGGAGTACGTGGGGAAATAAAGAATTCAAAGTGTTTTAATAAACCGACATCGAATAAGAAAACCAGTCATAACGAAAATGTTTAGGAATTTCCATATTGTGTGGTATGTGCCAGTGGAATGGCCTTCTTGTCATAGCCGTGTGGCATTAAACGATTACCGGTCGTAAAGCAGCCTTTTACGGCCCCGTTATCGATAACTTCCTCGCCCTAATTGAAAGGACGAGATCGTTCGCTTCCATAACCGTTCGTAACGACGAGCCACTTATTTGACTGCCTAATAACACTAAAAAGCTCGTCTTTATTTGTTTAGCCTTTCAATGTTTCACTTTGTCGAAGTTTCATAATGTAATTCGACTTTCAGGCGACAACAACGAACTTGTTAACCTAACTTTGGCTTTCAACGTTTTTCTAAACTTGTATCTTGAGACTCAGCCGCGAATTTTAGACAGGATTTGAAATTCCCTCAGAAGGTTTCAGTTAATAAATTTACTTTTCGATTGTGTGCAAATAGTTTTTTGTTTAGCAGGGCGGTTATTTGTTTCCTCCTCGTTACAATGGGTGTTCAAAAAACGGGGTCAGGTAGACGATGGTGAACTTCATATGTAACGTGATTTGGTTGTAGGTAATGTATATTCCTCAATCAGTTGACAACTAGCTGTCAGACGTTGTATAGTTGTAAGCAATAATGATAGTTTCTCGAACTACGTAAAATAGTTGTTCATAGAAGAAATACGGGAGTATTTTTACAATCGCTCTTTTATTGTAGCAAAATGGTGTACACGTTGAACAGAAGTATAAGCCAATGTTTCTCTTGTAAAGGAACCGACGTTTGTGGGATTTTAGGGTATTTACTTTAAAACAGAGGAAACAGTACCACGTGGAATTTCAAAAAATTCCGCTGCCTATAAACTGTTCAAAAAATCATTCATGAGATAGAAAGCGTTGCCATAAGCAAGTGTAGTGAGCGATGACTGAAAGGTCCTGCGAAAACGATCGATGATGCTACGGAAATCGTAACATCTGCCTCTATGATTATCTTATCACATGTACATTATTCTATAGGAACGGACCATACAAATGACCCCAGTATAAGATATCCAACGAATTCAGATCCGCTGATCTGGAAGGCCATCTTATGGGTCCACTTCTTCCAATCCACCTCTCAGGCAACATTTTCATTCAGGAAATTTCTCTCTTGTATTCTATAATGTGAAGGTGCACCATCATGTTGGAACCAACAATTTAATCTAACTGCTAATGGAACTTTATCGAGCAGTTCTATAACGAAGGACAATCGGAAAAATTGCTACTGTTGATTTTCGATGTGTTTTAGGTTTCTGACTGAAGTCTCAATAGCAAGGGCGTCAAATTTGAGACGCCCTGTATAAGTTGTTTGTACGACCTTAGAAAAATTTAATAATTTTCTTGTGTCCGCTATGGGTTTATCAACACAGTATAATTTTCGTAAACAAACTTCTAATAGTTTCCTAGCAACTAGCTACCTAATATTCGTACAAACATCCTGTGGATAATATTAAATTTGCAACGTCATGTATAATTATGGCGTTTATTTCTTGATTGGTTGTTCGAAGTACCACCAACAAATAATTTGCTTCAAAACTAGAATTTCTTTTAAAACTGAAACATTGAAATAAAAAAAACACGAGTAAGCTATATACATACGTATATACATAGTAAATAAAACTTGGGTAAAGCTAGCCTAGGAGCCATTTAAATGCGCATCCAACTTTTATTTGACTAAAAAAGTAATTACTTGCTTTGCTGACGTTATGAAAAGAGGGAAGTACAGTAGTTCTCAAATTGTGGGAGCGCTTATGAAACTCTTAGGCGGTAAACGTTTGTGTGAACTTTAAATTAGAAAGTGTTACAAGGCGATGTTAGACAGTTAATTTTGTCACTTGTTGAAGGGATCATCGTGGTGGTCTTGGTTTAGTATTTTCATCTCCCTTCTTGAAAAAAAATAGTATTAGTTAATCACTCATGTGTTTCTAGATTGAGGTTCGCGAGAAATATTAATAAGTAGTTTTCGGTTTTATTATAAAGAATTCGAATGACTTTGCATATTTGTGATTTCTATTTAAAAATATGTGAAATGAGTAATTGACATGTAAAAGATATTTTACATGACTGCAATAAATTACGGATATCTGAAACTAATTTTTGATATCATAAATACACAACGTATGTTGTTTACCAAATGGATAGTTTTAGTTTTAATTATAAAGAATTCGAGTGACTTTGCATATTTCTGACTTCTGTTTAAAAATATGTGAAATGAGTAATTGACATGTAAAAGATATTTTACATGACTGCAATAAATTACGGATATCTGAAACTAATTTTTGATATCATAAATACACAACGTAT
>JABXWE010053335.1:0-17247 GCA_014611495.1 Limonius californicus
AAAACTTGAACACCGAAGTGTAATAAAATTCTTGAAAAAAGAAAGGAACGGGGTCAAAAACTATCCGTGATAGGATGATGTCGGTTTCCGGAGAAGAAAGTCTGTCTTATTTTTGACCTTGTCACTGACAGCCTTTTTTATAGCTGGGCATCGGCCTCTTATCTGCCACGTGTTTCTCCTCATCGCTAAGGTAAAAACACCGGGGAACTCAGTTTAACGTCGAACCCGAACGACAGAAATTCCAGAGAAGATTTTTAGCATTAAGATTCCACGGTTGTAAGCCGATCGGTGGGTTGCAGACGAGATTTTTATGAATCTGCGTAGTAATGCTTAGGTTTCGAACCCAAGCCGGAATAGACGTTTTACTCAGAAAACGAGCGCTCTACCAACTGAGCTACTACCACACACCTGTCTTATTACAAGGTTAAATTTTGGTGCAAACAATTTCGTTGGGGACGGGAATCCGTTGAAGATGACTCAAGATCGGGCAGACCTTCAAATGTGATCAATGAAGAAATGCGCCAGAAAGTTGAGACTGTGGTATTGGAGGATCGGCGTTTGAAAGTTGCAGCTATATCTTTTTCAGAATTAGGAATGTATGAGGGAAGTGCCATTACCATTTTACACGATAAATTATACTTGAATAAAGTGTGAGCATGGTGGATTCCAAACGCTCCTGACTCCGAAACAAAAATTGCACCACCAACAAATTTGTCCACTTTAGAGAAAGATTCAGCGTTTCTATAACGAATGGTGATTGGTGATGAAACATGGGTTCATTACTGGGATTCTGAAACGAAACAAGAATCCATACAATGGGGCCATGAGGGTGCTCCATCTTCCAAAAAATGCCGAACCCAAACTTCTGCTGGGTAGTTAATTGCCACAATTATCTGGTTTCACAGAAGGAATATTATTGATCGAATATATGCCAAGAGGAACTACACTTACTGGAGAAACTTATGCCAATACAAAATCTAAGAAACTCCATTTGTGAATAGCGCCACATTTGCGTCATTAAAGCATCTTGTTTTTGCATAACAATACACGAGTCCATAAAGCTCGAAAGGATGTGCCTGTTTTAGAAGAATGTGGGTTTCAGGATATTGATAACCCACCTTACATCCCATTACATTACACCATCTGATTTTTGTCTGTTTAGAAAACTGAAGAAATATTTAAGAGGACGAAGATTTTACTCAGATAACGAACTGATGACTATTTCGTTAGTCAGCCAAAGGAAGTTTGTTCTTAAGGTATAAACCAACATCCGGGCAGATGACGTAAGTGCGTTGACATAGATGGATGTTCTATTGAAAAATAAAATTATTAATAACATTGTTGTGTCTCTTTTGTTTCGTGGCTAGGTAGATGTAAGTTTGAGTGAAATGCTTCAGTATATTAGTGTAGTTATGTTATTCGACGGATAAAAGAAGGAGAGCAGGTGCTATACCTGTACTTTCAAAGAATATTTCCCCTTTTTAGAATTGTTGTCTAACTAGGGTATTTGATACATAGTTATAAACAAAAATAGCTTTTATTTATATATCGTTCCTAATATTAAAAAAATGTATTATTGAACATCTAAAATTTGAAATCACGAGTTAAACGAAGTATTTGGAATGACGTACGCACTCCGGACCAATTAAAGGTGGGTTTTTGACAGCAGAAATCCGCAATCAATCATTCCAAATAAATGTTGTTATACCATACACCAATGTCCATAACGTAAATACGATGAGTGCTCTTAAACAGGAATTTATTTATAAAAAAGGTCATTACAATATTACAACGATTTTTAGTACCTACCTACCTTCCCTTTGGTTTCACAGTTTCAATAACTTCATTGTTTTACTGAAATCTCTTCCCAGCTAAACATTCTTTTAGTGGGCCAAACAAATAAAAAACGGAGACTGTATGCTGCATGCGGAAGAGGGCCTCACTGAAGTTTGTTTACCGTTTAAATTGTTCTTGCTACATTATGAGAGCGAGCATTGTTTTGGGGAAAGCAAACAGAACTTTGTCTTCTCTTCCATTTGTTACTGATCTCCTACTTATTGCCATCGCGCAAAAGTGTTGAATAACAGTCTACACTAACTGTACGACGTTCAGCAAAGAAACCAGCAAAAAGCATCCCTTTGAAAATCCCCCAAAAAAAATGTTGCCAACATTTTATTAGCCGATAATATACAGTTTTTGCTTTCTTTGGTTTTGGAAATGTATTGTGACACCAATGCAATGCTTGCACGTTTGGCCTAGGAGTAAAATACCTACACCATTGAGTCCAAAAATTAATTTTTTCTCTCATATCGCTGCAGTAAAGAAGAAGCGATTTACACGATAACTATTCAATTTGCGTTCTGCGGTGTAACAAACGCGGAATCCGTCTGGCATTCAGCTTACGACACTTTAGCTTGTATTTTTATGTAACACTTCCAACTCTAGTTTATTAATCTTGAGAAATTTGATGACCCATTACCCGTCGGTCTTGCTGAATACGGGTATTCACTTTTTCTTAATTTTCCCAATTAATCGAAGTTTCAGCTCGTCGCTTACTTTCTAATAGATTTCGACCACTCAAACATCCGACTGTTAGAAAGAAATTGATCGACGTATTGTGTCCGCAGCTTGTAAGAATTTCAGTCGAATTTACGCCTTCATTTGTAAGAAATTTAGGAGAGGAATATGGTAGCTAATATTTACAACAGTCTAACTTTGCGTGGTAAAATCCCATCTCAATATATATCTCAATAAATATGGGTAAAATTATACTTATTTTTATTATAAGCAACATATAGACTTTTCAAATTTATTATCATATATTACATTTGCACACTTTTGTTCATTAAGAGATACAATACCTACCTTATACAAAAAACTGTATACAATTTAATTCAATAACTAAAAGCAATTTTTTCAGCAATTGTAAGATCTTTAATAAGGTCTTCTCTTGTGTCTGGAATATCTTGATAAGTAATTGGGGCCAGCATTGTGAGAAGTGCTGAAATTATGCAAAAACTGCAGAAAAATCCCTTCAACACTTGAACGTTGATTTTGTAGCTCTGCAGAAGGAAGTCTATCAGTTATTTCATGAATATGCTTAGGATTGATATACTAACCATTTCGTATTGATAATATAAGTAAAGCAGCTTTACAGATTGTGTTAAGCTAAAATTTAAGCCAAGTGCGGTGGCTCTGTGTGATGTAGGAAATATTTCCAAAACATATACGTAAACAACCATACAGACGGTTACAGACATTATTTCTGCTAATAACATTGTTACATCACTTACTATGGCAGCTGTAACAGGTGATAACTTGATGTCAGTTGTAATTAAGGCAGTATAAATATATTATTACAATCTGTTACTACTGATGCGATAAAGCAAGTACCAAGCAGTAGAAATATGTTGCAACATATGGACCGCTTATTACAGGAATATGCCGCACGCGCTATTAGCAGTAGGAAGATAATCTATCTAGAACAAATACAGGGTGTTAAAAGAATAGGAACCTTACGGGTGTGCTGTACTGACTAAAACGGATCCGTGCTGATTAAACTTTTTCGATTCGTTTTAGATATACTTATACTATACGAACCTTCATACTTGTCTTTGTTAATATATTTTGAATCTGGCTAGGGGTTGTATTTCTAGCTATGGCCACTAAAACAGCAGTTATTAGATAAACAAATTTATATATTGTATACCATT
Source organism: Limonius californicus (assembly GCA_014611495.1). NCBI lineage: Eukaryota > Metazoa > Arthropoda > Insecta > Coleoptera > Elateridae > Limonius > Limonius californicus. Next base: position 3,714 of record JABXWE010053335.1, read on the forward strand.
GCGAATTAATACACTTACACACCGCATAATACGTTAGGGATCCAATTCCACTTAAAATAACGGTAATGTAGGTCCTGTATTGAAAATAAGATTTTATAAATATCCTGATTTGTTTTAAACAGTTACTCAATGCAAAGGGATAATGTGGTAACAGTGTTGGTATTTCAGTGCTGCCCATGATTTGTAGAACCTCCCAGGCCTTTCCTACTTGCTTTTGACTCATCAACCACCTCGGTGATTCTGGGACAAACCTGTTGAAGAATTTCTTTAGCACTGACAATATAATTGAAAGAAAATTCATAATTATTCAAAAGTAGGTTTCTTCTGATAGTGGGTAGAAGAACGGTTAAGGTCTCCTAAACTGTACTAGTTTGTAGTTTTTAGTAAATCCCTAAGCTGAAACTCCTTCGAAATAGAAACTTGTTTTTGCTTCTAGCAGGATAAAAGTGGGCCTTCGGGCTGTCGGAAAAGACGTAAAGCCGTAGATCTCTTGCCACTACAACGGGTACCCGTTTTAAATCTTTACTGGAATTGGAACTACTCCTGATAGGTAAAATTCACAGTGAAGGTGTGACAGGTCAATATTATCTGAGTGCAAAGAGATGCTTGGAAAACCTCAATCAAGATTTTGCCCTTTTAAAAACAATCAACCAAATCAAGGTGAATGGGTGGTTAACTGTAAAATCCTAGGTCGAAATTCCTTCGTGGTGAATCGAAAAGTACTGCGTGGAGTATTGTTCTTTTCTGTTAACTGCTTAATGACATTTACGGATTGTTTTGTTGTCCATCTTGCGCAATTCGGTCCATGTCTGCTGGATAAAAAGAACCCGGGGCATAAACCTCACAGTTTTGGAATCTATAAGGTTTCTGGAGTGTGCAATACATCACATTGGCTTGGGTTTCAGTTAGTTGGGGTTATTCCACCTCGATCGATTAGCTGCGTCGTGAGGTTAGACCACTGATGGTATGAATTTCTGGAAGATGAAGGAATATGCCGTGGGTCCATCTATCTGAAATGGTGCTTACACGTGTTCAACTTTTTCTTGGGAGTTCTGGTCTTCTCTTCTTCTGGCTTCGTGGTAGTTCAAGAACCAAGGAGATAAATCTATTCTGTTTCGACATGGACGCTAGCCAGAAACCTGTATAGGGCAGGATACTTCTGGACACGTCTTAATAGGAGCAGTAGAAAACAGATTATTCTCAGTTCAAGAGGCAGAGAATTTCTAGCATCGAACAACATGTATTGCTGTAACTCGGTTCTAAGAGCTGGCTTCTAAAACTCAACTGGGCCAGGGACACTGCACGGATACTACTGTCTGTAGCCCCGCGCAAGGGCCGGTTCTTAAAGTTATCCCTTAGCAGACATGTTTGTGTTGTAAATACGACTCAAAATGTTAAATAATATGGAAGTTTGCTGTCCACTCCGTTTTTTCCAAACATCAACAGAGAAGGAATCCCCTCGGCAATATGATGCAGGTTCAAGCGCACCGAATCAAAGATGAAATGCTGGTGGCATTGTTTTGTGTTGTAAATACGACTAAAAATGTTAAATAATATGGAAGTTTGCTGTCCACCTGAAATCTGAAAAAGAAGGCCGATCTCCGTTCTTTCCAAACATCAACAGAGACGGAATCCCCTCAGCAATATGACGCCAGTTCAAACGGACCGAATTAAAGATGAAATGCTGGTGGCATTGAACATCGATATGTCTGGCCTTGCTTTAGGCCGGTAAATCTGTGTTCTAGAAAAATATGGTCATTTGTTGCTTGAGACTGCCGAACTTTTCAGCTGGAGTTATCATGCAAAATTAAGAACAAGGTAAGGTAAATAAGGTAAACTGCATTATCAGTTTACTACAGTAAACTTAAAAATTACGTTGTCTAGAGATGTACTATTCGATTCTTCTTAGGGTACGATGCATTTTTGGATGCCTCTTAACTACCACATGAAGAACAGCAAATTCAATCGCCATGCTGACTGTCCCTACTAGTGCCAGGAAGTGGATATTGATGGAAATCCTGTTAGAGGTAGGAATTAATAACAGTAATTAATGTTTTCATCGATCTCAAGTCTGCTGACCCTTGATTTTAGAGTATACAAGTTAGCATACAACATTGTTGAGTAGTTTCTACTATTTCGATAGCCAGCAAGATATGATATAGCAAACATTGCCTCTTGTAGCAAAACAATACAGAATGACAGATTATTTTGCAAGGTAAATCTAGAAACCTACCTAGCAGACTCTGGTTTCCTGGTGCATCTACTGCGTATAAACACATGTATGTGTATTTACTATTTACTTAGTGGCCCTCTTTACAACGTAGAGATATAAAAAACTTTCCACTTCTTCTTACTCTTTATTAGGTTAGTTCCATCTTCCCAGCTGATGTAGCGATTACTAAGAACTTCCTTGGCCGTATATTCCCATCGCGTTCGCGGTCTTGTTATTCGTCAGCGGCCTTTTCCCTTCGTTTTCCAAGCGGGCTTCGGGAAGCTTGTTGAGTTTATTCTGGTGATGTGTTTTATCATGCACTGGATGGTTGGGAGTTCATGTTTGTTCTGAGCTTGTCTAACCTGATACTGTTTTCTACTCTTCTTAAAAATATCGTCTTCATTGCCTGTAATTTCCGCCTGAAGCTTAAACACCATGTTTCCACCTTTTACGTTATATGTTATTACTTATCTACTTCTTGGAGGTGAACAGATTATTTGTAGTTCGGTATTGAGCCTTCTGGTAGTTGTCACTCTATTATTTATTGCCTCGCCCATACCGTCGTTCCGTGCGATTACTAAACTCAAATATTAGAAACTTTGAACTTGTTTTACTTTGTTGTAATCGCTATATATTGCATGGATTTTAGCTTCTGTCGACGTGGTCATAGTTTCCACCTTTTCTTTGTTTATTATAATTCTCCCTTCCTTCGTTTTTTGTCTGCTTGCATATTTTTGAGATGTTATCTAATCGTGATAATAACTATGGGTATAAAATGTCTCCTCCCTGTCTGTTGTAATTCTTCATTAGCTGTTCTGACTATAGCTTGTGAATTCTGGTAAAAACTTGCGATTGCTTCCCCCAGTCTGACATTTTGTTTTTTCAGGTCTAGGAAATAGAGGTGCGCTTCTGCCTGATATTCAATGAGTTCCTCTGTTCCATCTGAAAACTCCCACCGTATCTGGCGGATTCCCTAGTGTTTTCTGCAATGCTAATAATTTTTTACTTTTCCGAGTAGAAATTTAGTATCCGTATAGAAAGTATTATACTTAGGGCAGCAAATTGACCAGCACCTATATTCATTGCTTATACACCATTCTAAATGTCATTGCATTGATATGATATTGATTTTAGGTAATCTACGTAATAGATGTCGTTATGATTATCTGTGACGTGTTTTAGAGAATTGATACTTTAAGATATAAAGAAAACGGTGGATAGTTCATACTTTAATATTTTATGTAATCTACATAATAGATGACCTTATGATTATCTGTGATCTGTAGTTGTAGATGAAATGTTACGTCAAGATATAAGGAAAATGGTGGGTAGTTCACACTTTCAAACGTTTGGACATTATGTAGTACATATACATGAGGTAGAATCAAAAAATTGCGCCGGTGTGTTCGTATACGAGGACATATGGCAGCCGCGTTGCACTGGTGGGTGCGTGGAAACCTCGCATACCATCGTTGATAGTTGACTGACAGTAATATCGTTCAGTCGGAAGTGACAACCTTCAAATTGTAGGCGTGTTCCATGCGTTTAGCGGAATGTCGCAATTTGAGCAGAGGTGCAACATCAAGTGCATGTGTTGGCTAGACAAAACTGCAGCGGAAACGCTCCAGGCCTTGCAATAAGTGTACAGCGACAATGCTCTGAAGAAATCAGCTGTCTACAAGTGGTTTAAGCAGTTCAAATCCGAGTGCATAATTATGTCTCCACGGCCGAAAAAGTCGTGGGTTGCCAAATCAAATGTGAAGGCCTTGCTAATCGCATTCTTCGGCAGCGGAAGCATGGTGCACCATGAATTCGTACCACTCGAAGGAACGGTTAAATCTGCGTTCTATGTGCGACGGATAACCTCACAGTAATGGTGTCTTGGTTGGAAACTTCATCATGAAAACGTCACCAGCCATAAGGTGTTAGCAGTTCAGTAGTTTCTGGCAGCAAAGGCAGATATGCCGCAACCGCCTTACTCGTCTGATCTGGCACTTGCTGACTTTTGGGCGTTTTCTACTTTCAAGATGGGGTTTCGCGGTGAACGTTTCCCGATAGTGAATAACATCAATACAAATGTGACAGCTGCTTTGCTGCCTATACCAAAGGAGTATTTTAGGCAGTGCTTTCTGCGACTATAAGGCCGTTGGAGCAAGTCTGTTATGCAGACGGAAAGTACTTTGAAGATGACTACAGTCGCAACGGACAAACATCATTTGTATATGTTGTGTAGGTGAATTCCAAAATTTTTAATATTACCTCGTATATATAGACAACTAACCAATAAACCAAATATATGAATTCTACTTACGCAACACTTTGTACAACTATTAAAAACGGACATTCGTTGGCCAGTTGTAACAATCTCCAAGACTGAATATAATTAAAAAGTATAGCATCATTTACTACACTTCCTAGATGCCATGCGATAAATGACATCATGGTTAGGGAAGATCGATATTTATTACGACAAAATTCTGTAACTAAGAAGCAAACTTAAAAATAATACACATTTAAGAGATATAAATTATTTTACATAGTACTAATGCGCTGAGAAATATTGTTATGCTTCCTGCTCCCACCAGCACGTTTCCTGTAATAAAAAATGGCAAGTTAGGTGCAAGAGGAATTATACATCCACCAATAACAGTTATTAGTCCAGCAAATATAAATGCAGGTTGTCGACCATGTCTGAAAATGTCAGTATCAGTGTTTTGTTAACGGTAAATTTTAATTACGAATTACATATCTGATGCTATTCCGAAAGGGAATGCACCTACAGCTCCTCCTACTTGCGTGAAGAAATTAAAAGAATAGAAACTCCTTTGATCACATATTAGATTGAACTGCAAGGCAAAATTTTTATGGATAGAGATGTGTTTTTCATTGCTTGGAACGGTGTGCGCCTACTTGCTCGCCATCGTTTGGTCACAGGTCTCTATGCTCGACAACAATTTGGTCGCCAAGACGATTGTTCGCGGGCAAATGTTCGACGAATAGTTTAAAAATAGTTCAAAATAATAGTCACACTTTCAACGAAGTCAAGCAAGTCACGCCGGCTTCGGTGGTCTAATGGTTAGCACACTTGCCTATAGATCTAAGAGATTCGGGTTCGAGCCTGGACGAGGTCGGTGAGATTTTATTAGCGAGGAAAAATGTGAAAGTGAGCCTTCTGTCTGATAAGAAGTAAAGCCGTAGGTCCTCTGCCACTACAATGTGTGACACATTAAAAATTACTATTGGAGTTGGAATTACCCTAAATAGGCAAAATTATTAGTTAGGGTGTACAATGGATCAATGTGGCCTAAGTGCATAAGAGATGCTTGGAAAACCGCGTCCTAGATCTCGCTCATTCAAATCCAATACAATACAATACTAGCGAGGAAAAATCTGAAAGTGAGCCTTCTGTCGGATAAGAAGTAAAACCGTAGGTCCCGTGCGACTGCGATGTGTGACACGTTAAGAATCACTGCTGGGCTTGGAAATACCTCAGATAGACAAAATTCATAGATAGGGTGTACAATAAGCCAATGATGGCTGCAGTGCTTAGATATGCTTGGAAAACTGCGTCCCGGCTCTCGCCCAATGAAGCAAGCAATAAACAATAATAAAGCAAGAAACGAATTACCAAATTCCAGCAATTTATTGTTCTTCTTCTTCCTCCATCATCCTTATACCCTTAAGGGAGTCGGATCAATTTATTGTTAAAACAATATATTATCTATACGCATTTAGAATCATGCTTCCGGTAATTGTGGATATATTTCAAATCTTTTGAGGGATATTGATAGTCAGAGCATGGTTGCATAGCGGAGCATTGCGGACGCCGTTTAAACCAGAGGGCACGTAAAGCCGTTGGTCCCGATTTCCATACGAGCATCGTTGATAGCCGTAAACCATGTAGTGCAACTTCCCTTCTCTCTTCGACGCGTTAGGTTAGCCTCCTGTCCGGCATGCGTGTAAATAAGACTCACAGAGCCTACAAATTGTAGATAAATAACAGGCCATTGGCCTACACAGAGGAAGAAGAATTTATATACAGGGCGTTTAAAAAATACTTTTGGATATTTACCCACTTATAGAGATCATCAATACAAACAAAAAAGTCGCAGTAAACATGGGTACGAAAATCAATCGTTTTCGAGATATGGAGTTTTTTAAGAAAATAAATATTGCTTATTATTTCAATAAGTTTCCCACCCATTAAAACAAATAGCCGTGTAAATAAAACATTTTAATTACAAATAATTAAAGTAGATGTTCTATATGTCCCCCTTCCATTTGTACATACCTATCCTTCGCATCTTCGTAAAAATGAACGCCGCATTTCTTCAAAGATTCCCGTATTCATACGAACAGTCTGGCAGGCTTGTTCTATTTGTTCTCGCAAATCGTTTAAATTATTCGCAGTGCTTAAATAAACTAACGACAAAAGTCGAGCGGATTGAGGTCAGGAGGACTAGATAGCCACACAACTGGACCCTCACGCCCTATCCACCTACCGTTGTAATTTTCGGTTAGGAAATTTCTGACCATGATTGAAAAATGTGCAGGAGCCCCATCGTGCACCAACCACATATTCATTCTGTGAACGAGGAGTACATCTTCTAACAATAGTGGCAAGACATTACGCAAAAAGTGATAGATACAATTGTCCAGTCAAACGGTTAGGAAGAAAAAAAGGTCCTATCGTATGGTCTCCAAAAACACCAAGCCAAACGTTAATTGCAAATCGTTGTTGATCATTCGATTCAATAATAGCATGAAGGTTTTCATCTGACCAAACATGGCTGTTGTGGAAATTAAAAATTTTTTTTGTGAAACAGTAAATAAAACTTCACCCACAAAGTTTCCGCTTTCCGCAACTCTTGTCAGTGCCCATCGACAAAACATCAGACGTGTAGCATAATCAGGCATAATAAGAGCTTGTACCCTTTGAATATGGTATTGGTAGTATTGCTCCTCACGTAACATTCTCCAAATTAGGGAAGCATTAATATTTGTTTCGGCAGAAAGTCTTCTAATACTGGTGCCTGGATTTTCTTTAATCCTCCTTAAAATGTTAAGTTCTGCCTCGGGAGTAGAAACTGACCTAAGAAATTTGATTTAAATGCGGCAACTTCGGATAAACTTTGATGCAAATTTGTAAATAATCTGTCATAAGGCAGTGTCCGGTTCGAAAATGCTTCGGCATACAAGCGACGTACCTCATAAGAATTACCATTGGCCTTACCATACATGACATGCATATCTGCCATTTCCGTTGGTATACATATTCCAACAACAACAATAACAATCTTGGAAGTTACAAAACCTCAATCAAATATTGTTTTATCCACTTCCATAGCAGACGTGATAAATACGATCTTCACTCTTACTGCGTAAATAATTTGGCTGTATCTCGAAAACGATTGATTTTCGAACTCATATTTATTAGGATACATTAAAAATCACTACAGAGTTGGAATTACCCCTGATAGGCAAAATTTTTAGTTAGGGTGTACAATGGGCCAAAAGTGCATAGAGATGCTTGGAAAACCTCGTCCTAGATCTCGCTCTTTCAAATCATCATCATCCTACTACGTAAATAATTTGGCTGTATCTCGAAAACGATTGATTTTCGAACCCATGTTTATTACGACTTTTTTTGTATTGATGAGATCTATAAGTGAGTAAAATACCCGAACGTATTTTTTAAACACCCTGTATGTAAGGGTTTTTACAGCTGTCCTTATCTTTATTTTCTCAGCTACTGTCCCCATTGATTTCTGTTGTTCCACTTTCTGTCTGTTAGCCCCCTTCTTTCCATTGCCTCAGCCACTTTATTTTTCCATGATCTTCTGAGCCTTTCTCTTCTTCTTTTTACCGTAGATCTCTACTCAGTTACTTTCGCTATACAACGGTTTGGGGCTGTTCTTCTTACGTGTCCGTACTATGTTAGTCGATTCACTTCGATACAGTTTAATGTGGTTTTCCTAGTCCCATTCGTCTTTTACTTTCTTTGTTTGTTATTCACTCCATCCGTGCTACTCTACTGCTTCTCCTACAGAATCCTATTTCTGTTTTATTAACTACACTTTTCTTTCACTTGTTTGTTTTACTCGGCGAGATCTAGGACGCGGATTTTCAAGCATCTCTATGTACTGAAACTTTTGGCTTATTGTACACCCTAACTATGAATTTTGCCCAGGTGGGGTAGTTCCAACTCTAGTAGTGATTTTTAACATGTCACACATCGCAGTGGCGCAGGATCTACAGCTTTACTTATTATCCGACAGAAGGCCTACTTTTAGAGTTTTCCTCTCCAGAAACCGACCTCGAATCAATATCCAAATTTCTGCTTCGTATGTCATTATGCTTTTCATTCCATTCTCCATTTCTTTTTTTATGTTTTTTGTAATATATCTATCCCGTAGAACTATATGTAGCTGTGCCATGAAGTTCTGCGTCTGTCCTAATATGCTCTTGATATCTTCTTCCATTGTTCCGTTTTTTGAAATTATGAATCCCTGGTATTTAAATTTGTTTGTTCGTTATGTTAGTCTTCAATTTTTAAATTTATCACCGCTTCTTGTGCTGTTGTCAGGTATTCTGTTTTATCAAGGTTTCCTTCCAATCCTCGTTCGTATATTGTTCTTCTAGATTTTTTATTATATAGCTCAAATCTTTTTCAGTTTGCGCTATTATTGCCTAGTCATCTGCAAAGCTGAGCATGGTCGTTTCTGATTGAGGCTTTCATTACTTCACATTTCCTTTTCTAGGGTTTTAGTGTCTGTTCTAGGAAAATTTTTAACACTGTTGGCGATGTGGAACAGCCTTGTAGGAGACCATTAGGTATCTTCAATGTGTTAAAGATCTTGTTTCCTATCTTGACTTTTTTACACATTTATAATTATTTAAAAATTCCAATTTCCTGCAAGGCTTTCCATAATTGTATTTTCTTGAGATCAATAAAAGCGATATGATTTGCATTGTTTTTTGCATTTTTTTCTACTATTTTTTACGGTATATATTTGGTCAATACATGATCGTCACGCAGGAAATTTCGTTTGATTATCGTTAATTTTGTCTTCTAATTTTCCCTCCAAGTTTTCCATTCTCTTCTTCTTCTTCGTTCCCATGGTTCCGCTAGCTGTTTCGAGGACAAGTGCGATTATAATATGTATAAGGTTATCAGCCTTATACTAGCTCTTCCTTCTTTCAAAGTTCGGTAATTTCTTTTCTTATGTAGTTGAGTTATTCTTCTTGATTGCATATCAACTCTATCAGCTCTTTCCATATCTCTCTGGTACCGGCTGGTGCTTTCACTTTATTCCAAGTAATGTTTACTGCAGAGTATTCTTTGATTAGATTTCTTCCCCATGTTAACACCGTCCTGCCCTGCTTTCTTCTAACACTGATGGTATACTCCAACGCTTGTCTTCTGATGTCCGTAATAGGTTTTCGCAACGTATGTCCCAACCAATTCCATCTTCTTCTTATAATCTTTTCTACTGTTTGTTGGCCGGTTGTTTCCCATAACTCCTGGTTACTTATTTGGTTGGGCCAGTGTGTTCTCAAGGTCTGAAGGTATGAAGGTCTGTATCTCTTTTGTTTGTTGTTCACCAAGGGCCCACGTCTCAGATCCATACAGTAGCACAGTTTCCCGTTGTATTAAAGATTCGAAGTTTAATTTTCTTTAATATCTCATTTGATGATCATATTTTGTATAATGAGTTGTACGCAATTTTTGCTCTATTAATTCTTGTCTGAATATCCATTTGGCACCTCCCTTTTCATCTACAATACAAAGTAATTTTTTAAAAAGTCAATTGCAGCAAGCCTAGAAAAAAAAGCTATTCCGTCTGCAGTCAGCTGTAATGAGCTTTGAATGACATTTACCTGTATGTCAAACTGTGTGACAGTTCAGGTAGTTAAAAATTTTGGCCCAACAAAATGTGAAAATGAACAAGTATTTAGTTGCAACTGATTTGTAATTTATTAAGGTAAGTAAATTACAGGTTTTTCGTCAAGATTTCTTTCTTTCTGTTACAATTTTCATATTGCCAAATTCTAAAGCTTAATATAGACGGGACGACCCATAGGCTACTGCAATAGACTTTTTAAAAAATCACATTGTACCTCTTAGGTAATAGTCTAGTAAAATTAATTCAAAAATTGACCATACCTCAACATCCAAAAAAAAAAGTTCTACCCTGCGGCAAATTGTTCCATAGCCTCCTCGTAGTAAGTGATAAAAAGTTGCACGACCTAGAGCGTCGGGTTTGTTAGGGAGGGGGTGGAAAGGGGGTAAAATGGTATGTTTCAACAGTTCTTCGCAAATATCTCGAGAACTATGAGGAATAGCGCAAACGTCATTATATACAAAATTAATCTACATTAAATTTCGAACAAAAATGGTTTTATGCATTTTTGTGCTCCAGACGCGGGTTACGGAGATATGGAGGGGGTAAAATGGCATTATTTTCCAGTTAGCCAAAAAAGCAAGAATGGCGCACTATGAAGTTGTAGTTTTGACGATTTGGATACTTTGCGCCATCAATGTTACTTGCAGACCATCGCAAAGCAACCTCTACATTCAATGTTCAGGTTGGCTGTACTTCCCCCCACTTCAGCAGCTGCACAATAACACTCATATAGAGTGTACCATCAAGTGCAGCAATGGCTCAACGTGAAGAAAGATCCACTAAAATGGGGTTGGAAAAACATTGGTGGTCATCTGCGTCCACTTACAACCACAAAGGCAGCTGCTCCTGAGGAATTACTCTCCCTCATTGCTTGCACTTGCAATGAGGGATGTATCCGAAACTGTGAGTGCCAAAGGAGCGGCTTGAAATGCTCAAACATGTGCAGGAATTGCTCAGGACATGGGAGCACCAATACTGATCCACTGATTCTTGACGACATCGATGAAGATAACCTTCAAAATGAAAAAGACCTTCAAGATTTGTTCCCTACTACAGACGACTTCTGAAGGAATGATTATCTGATCTAATATCTTATTTTTCTTCTCTCTCTCTCTCTCTCTCTCTCTCTCTCTCTCTCTATGGCTTTTTCCCGTTAAGGGTTTGCCGTTCTCAGGTTCCAATGTTGTCGGTCTTCCCAGTCGCCCTCATTTAGTCCTCGTTCCATCATTGCGTTTTTCATGCAAGTTTTCCATTTGACGGCTGGCCTTCCTCTTTTTCTCCTGCCTCGCGGTGACCAATTTATAATTTGTTTTGGCCATCTCTCTTTCTCCATTCTCTTGACGTGTCCATACCATCTTAGTGCTTTATTTTCTAATCTACTAGTAATTGATGTTGTTACTCCCATTTGTTGCCATATCACCTCTGTTCTTATTCTGTCCCTTCGTGTATACTGGACCGTTCTTATTTTATCCCGGACTTTATTTGTAATCGGCCACATTTCTCCTCCGTAAGTTGTTACACTTTCTATTATGGCGTGAAATATGTTCTTCTTTGTTTCTTTTGTGAGGTTTTTGTTCCAAATGGTTCCATGCAATGCTCTTGTCGCTCTTTTTCCTTTGCACATATATTCTGTTTTTTTATAATTTATATTTAACCCCCACGCTTCATACTCCTCTTTCAGTTTTCTTAGCATATATATCATGTCTTCCTCGTCTTGTGCAAAAAATATCTGATCGTCGGCAAACATGAGTGAATGTAGCGTCTTTTCTCGTATTGGAATTCCCATTCCTTCGCATTTTCTGTACCATCTTTCTAAGGCCTGTTCTGCATATATATTAAATAACTGTTATTTTTCCTATTGATTTAATTACCTCGTAAGGTGTACATATCACTTTTAATTGAATAATAATATTTTGAATTTTCCATTTTTATAATAAATAAGCAATATATTTTGTTGTTAACCTTATTTATTCTTTCTACACATGAATTTCTCTTTTAAAAGGTCATATGACAAAAGATGGAGATAATTTTATTATATCGTATAATAGGACAAAGGGGAAAGAGGAAAATGATATGAGATATACAAGAGGAAATATAGGTACTCTTAACTATCGGTAATGTCAAAAAAAACGGAATGTATATAAAAACGACAAAAGCGGGGAGTAATATAGATAAGATATATATAAGATACTGTATTAATAGATTATGTATTGCTTATTTACTATTTAAATCGAAGTTTTGCTCATTTTCAAGCGAGTTCGAGAACTTTCAAGAAAACTGAAAAATAATGCCACCTTTACCCCTCCATATCTCCGTAAAGGCGCGTTCTCACGATTCGATTTTAGTTGATCAACTTTAGTGGATCAACTAAAATCGAATGAAAATTGCTGTGAGAACATACATTTCAACTTTTGTCGGTCAACTTTAGTTGATTCCACAAAAGATTGACCCATTCAAACTTTATCGTTCAAGTTATGAGTCAACCACTATCTTTTAGACGAGTTGAAATGCGTTTGAAGCGTGTGAACATTTAATCAGTCAAGTTGAATCATTCGATTGTGTTGCATTCTGCAGCCTGCTTGCTGTTTTACGAGATATTATAGATTATTATAAAATAAGTTTAAAGTGGTCGGGAAGTACTAGATGTTCAAATTTATAGAACTTTATCATAATCATGACTGTCTTTGGAACCATAGACTGGACAGTTATAAAAATAGAAATGCTAGAGAAAATGCATTACGTGTTATGGCGCGGGAAATGGAAATAGACGGCCTTAATGTTCCATAGTTCTTGAATCAGTAAATTAGTAATAACCTGAACACCAGTGATTGGAAATAACGCGTTAAAAGTAACGGCGTTACAGGTAACGCGTTACTTTTTTAGAAACGTGTAACGGGAACGCGTTACTTTTGTACACAAAGAACTAGTAACGGGAACGCGTTATTTTTTTTTGGTAACGAGTAACGTATTAGACGTTACTTTGACGTTACTTTTAATTGTTTCCTTTTATTTAAAAAAAATCATTAAATTTAAATCGATTTATTGGTGTAAACTGTAAACAAAATATTTTTTAACAACCTACAAAATGCAGTACCTAACCTATACATACACAGTTAAAATTTTACGATGTTTTGCGAATTCATAAAGTTCACAAAATTTATCTGCCAAATGCCGTCTAAGAGGGACGTAGGTCATAAACTGTAAGACATAAAGATTATATGTAACATTTCAAACTGTAGTTTAATAAAGATTTTATGTAATATGTATTTCAAACTGTTGATTTATTATATTTACAATTTATTTCTAATTTCAAGTTCTAGCACTCGTCAAACCAAAGTAAAAAAACTTCAAAAATAAAAAAATTTAAAATAATTCAAAAAAAAAAGTTTAATTAACATTCACAGTAAACAAAATT
>JABXWE010053336.1:0-11559 GCA_014611495.1 Limonius californicus
TTTTCAAGAGTAGAGGGATGTCGAATAGTTGATATCAATTATTTATTTGAAACCTTGAAAGTTATTTCTGATCATGGTTCCAAGTTTGGCTGCAGCACAAGGAATTTAAATATTGTTAATGAAATAAGGCATGGTTTTGAATCAAAGTTGATTTTGAAATGCAATATGTGCAACGAAAGCTTCCGTCTACCCCTCATGCAACCAAAATCTGACTCGATGGATTTAAATACTGCTTCAGTCTACGCGGTTACTAGTGTTGGAGCAGGATTTAGTGCCTTGGAAGAAATATTCTCCATAATGAATATTCCCTCAATAACATCTAAGGCTTACCACAAATACCAAGAGAGGGTAGACGACATTATCAATGAAACGAATAAAAAGAAAATGATAGAGGCCGCAAAAGAGGAAGCGGCGTACGTGATCACTTTGCACTCAGGGCGTATTTGGCCAATTGTACACGCTAACTACAAATTTTGCCTATCTGAAATAATTCTCCAGTAGAGTTTTTTAACGTGCCACACATCGCAGTGGCATGGGACTTACTTCTTATCCCAGAGAAGGGGTACTTTCAGATTTTTCCCCGCTAGAAAAATCTCATCGACCTCGGCCGGATTCGAATCTCGCCACCGGTTAGTACGATATGCTCATATTTTTTCTGGAGAAGTTAATTTTCCTAAAATTTTATCCTGATTTTTATTTGAAATCATTATTACGCTGCTTTCTAGGTACACTTACGTGGGACCGCGGTGGTCGAGTGCGAGAACGCATTGGCCACTCGAGGTCACAGTAAATGCAGTCGCTCCGTTGGGGCGATCGAATCCCGACTGGGGCGACCGCATTTGCTTAGTTAAGTTTAGGGTGCATGTTGCATGAATGTTTAGTATGTAAGGGACGCCCGCACCCCCCTGAAGTAATGCGAAAGCGGTTCCGGGGGGGAACGGTAGTATGAATGAGTGAGAAAAAAAAAGGTACACTTACGTAAATATATACCAGGAATTGAATATAGAAGAAAAGTGCGAATTACTGAATTTTGTAGTGTAAATACATAAATGAGTTTTAATTCATATACATTCAAAAATGAATTTTTATATGCTGTCCAATTCTTATAGTACCTAATCATTTTGTTCTAGTCCATTATGCAATCACTTCAAACAGTTTCCACTGTGGGTAAATGACTGCGTGTAGAACGAACAGTATGTTTTAACTAATACGATTGGAAGTCTGATCAAGTTATTTCTTCTACTAAAATATATGTTTACAATTAATTTTACGAACAGGAAAGACTCTTGCAATTGTAAACAGAACGTTCATTAACAGAACTACTAACTTGAAAATGATTTTCTTCTTGAGGGTGCCAACTCCTTATTGAAGTTAGAAACTATCACAGTTATTGGTGCTTTATTCATGGTTGCACTAAATAATTCGATGGTGCTGAACCCACACCAGTCTGAGTTGCGTAACCAGGAGGTTCTCGTTCGTCCGACGGTTCTTTTTCCTTGGACTATGAGTTGTAGCGTATTATATCTTAGGCCTCTCATAATGTGCTCGAAATGCTGTAGATTTCTTCTTTACGCGGTTTTCGTTAATTCCAGTTTCTCGTACATCGTTTGAGCACCTCCGCGTTTGCCACTCTTTCTGTCCATGCATTGTTAGGTAAATACACATCTCTGCTACTATAATCTTTTGATGTCTTCTTTCGTCAATTTCCATGCTTCCATCCCATGCTTTAACATCGACAAAATGTAGCATTTAACCATACTAATTATCAGTTCAAAGTCGAGGTTTCTGTTAATCAAACAATGTATCATTTTTACAAAAGCTCGCCAGGCGATTTGAATTCTGGTTCATATCTCTATCGACGTCAAGCCAAACTCTTAAACAGTAGTGGATTTCTCATTAGGCTAAGTAGGGGCAAATTTTTGACGGACTACAAATTTTTGACGGCGGCAAATTTTTGAAGGCGGGCGTTTTTCGGTAGAAAAGGTTCGGCTAAACTTTTTGGCTGATTGAATTAATAATATCTAAGAAATGTTTTGTCTAAATACATCACAAATTCGCCGGGTCCCCTATTTAATGGTTATGTTTAATGAGACTAGGCGGCAAAATATATTAATCTACAGACTGTAAAATATATCAGCCTACAGGCGGCAAAATCGTAAAACCGCCACTGCTCTTAAATACTTGTTAAAATGTCTTTTTTACTATTTTATTGTTTACTATTGGGTTAGCTTGTAAATTTTGTTTTTTAGTAAAATCTTTTGACTTTTGACATTTTATAACCTGATCTTATTTACTAGCGTAGTATCGTCCCAGATCTCGCTCTTTCAAATCATCATCATCATCGTAAAGTTAGTCACACGAATACATAACCATGGAGTTAATGATTATGATTTGAAAGAGCGAGATCTAGGACGCGGTTTTCCAAGCATCTCTATGCACTTAGGCCACATTTGGCCCATTGTACACCCTAACTAAGAATTTTGCCTATCTGGGGTAATTCCAACTCCAGTAGTGATTTTTAACGTGTCACACATCGCAGTGGCACGGGACCTACGGCTTTACTTCTTATCCGACAGAAGGCGCATTTTCAGATTTTTCCCCGCTAGAAAAATCTTGCCGACCTCAGCCAGGTTCGATCCCGCGTCCCTTGCATCTAAAGGCAAACGCGCTAACCACTAGACCACCGATAGTTACGATAAACAATTTTTTCTTCAAACGTCAGTAAATCTGTCATTTTTCGACTGTGTAGGCGACCGTAAAGTTTCATTTTTCCTCCGCCGGAGCTTTAGTTTTCACTTTCCCGCCAGCGGAGGGAAAAGTGTTATCATAGCAACATAGATAGAAACAAGAAAACAAGCGTCTACAACTCAAGATTTATTAAACTAAAAACAAAACTAAAACTTTTATTTATCATTCAAATGAATATTGAATGTACAATGCGAACGCAACCGGAGACGCAATAATTGTAAAAAATAAATTAATATTGTTGACAATGTCCACTGACAGCTTTATGTTACATTACTATAGCAACAACCTGTGCCTACTCACCGACACCGGTCTAAACCGCCTTACGAACCCAATTATGTTTAAAAATTATTACTATCAAAAAGAGACGTTTTTGCATTAATTTGTCGACATTTGAAGAAAAAACAGCATATTTTATTTGGAGGAAAAGTTACTTTTCATGACTTGCTCTCTATTACCAGCCTCACTCCGTTCGGCTGTTAAACACGAGCGCGTCATGAAAAGTATCACTTTTCCTCCATATAAAATAATATACTATTTTCTTCAAACGTCAGTAAATCTGTCATTTTTCGACTGTGTAGGCCGAAACCGTCTAAGTTCTTCCATTTTTCCTTCCGCCGGAGCTTTAAGTTCACTTTCCCCCGCCGGCGGAGGCGAAAAGGTGTTATCAATAAGCAACATAGAAGTAGAAACAAGAAAACAAGCGTCTATAAATCACTAATTTAGGAACTAATAGGTTATTTATTTAAGTGAACTTACTCGATAAAACTGCTTATCAATTCGGAATTAAAACGCAACCGGAGACGCAATAATTGTAAAAAATAAATTAATATTGTTGACAGTGTCCACTGACAGCTTTATGTTACATTACTATAGCAACAACCTGTGCCTACTCACCGACACCGGTCTAAACCGCCTTGCGAACCCAATTATGTTTAAAAATTATTACTATCAAAAAGAGACGTTTTTGCATTAATTTGTCGACATTTGAAGAAAAAACAGCATATTTTATTTGGAGGAAAAGTGATACTTTTCATGACTTGCTCTCTATTACCAGCCTCACTCCGTTCGGCTGTTAAACACGAGCGCGTCATGAAAAGTATCACTTTTCCTCCACATAAAATAATATACTATTACGAGCTATGCTAATTGTTAATATTTCCAACATATCATCATCGTCATCATCAGCCTTCTTGTATCCATTTAATATCATTTATTGAGTTGTATACGTAAAATTTTAATAACATATCAATACGAAGTATGGCAAAGATGTATGGGATTTGAGGTTGTCTTAGCTTAAACCAGCAATATTTTTTATAGGTGCAATATCCAATTTAACTAACATAAAAATTAGAATTTGTTCATCCACATAAGTAGCTGATCTGGAAACTTTGAAATGAAGGGACCTACATAGGCTGTGCGAAATTCGCTTGAATTTGAGGTTATGTGTTAGTTTAAATGAGCAATATTTGATATTGGTTACGTCACTTGCAATGTTTTCAATCTACTTGTGTATTTGGATGTGGATTTGGATTTGGTGTAATTGGATGACGGTTGCGTGAGACAGTTTGGCAGTTGCATAGTATCGTCCAAAATGATTAACAATACTTTTTGCTGCTATATGTTTTTTATAGTAATAAAACAATTGTAAAAAGGTTCAGTACCAGTAGATTTATGAAAACCCTGACGAATTTATCAAAAACATTTATTATCAACTGTTATAATCCATTTCCTAATAACAATACTATTAAATTAATTGCACATAATGCCATAAAATAAACTTAAACCAATGTAGCTTGTACAAAAATAGTAATAAATGGAACATTACAATTAATAATAATTATGAGGCAACACGGAATGACTAAACATGAAGAAGAGATGTTTAAATAAATCTTACAAATCTAAAACGTAACATGATAGATTTTATAAGATCTATTCACAACCTAACAGTAGTAAATCAGCAAATCCATTTTGGTTTGAACATTCGTAATAAAAACATCCACTTTATAAAACAGTAAAAAACTGCACTTACTTAATAAGGTCTTAAGTTTAAAATGCACACGATATTAATGACAATATAGTGGTTTTTAGCATACGCGGTTTAAAATATTAAAATGTGCGCATTTTAATCTAAATTCAGTCATTTATGTACTCGATGTGTGTTAAAGTTCGTCGTGCTTGGGTCCTGAGAACTCCTCGTGGGAGATGAACCCATTTTTGTCTTTATCTTCGTGTTGGAAAATCTCTTCCACTAATTTGTCATGATCGGCCAACATGCTCTTAACATCTTCGCTTTGATTGTCTCCATCAGCAGCAATCATCTGCTTTTTCAGGTATTCGCTGACCTGTCAAACAAATTCATTAAATGAGCTTTAAAAACGCCTAATCCTCTCGTGCTTACCTCTTCTCTGCTAAGCAGATTGTCCTTATCAGCGTCAATTTCCTTGAAGACATTGGTGGTTGGGGGCGAATCGCCGATGTTGATAAGTTCTACATCGAACAAGAGCGTGGCTCCTCCAGGAATTACGTTGCCTGCTCCACGATCTCCATATCCAAGGGAGGCTGGAATTGTGAGTTTACGTTTTTCGCCGACACACATGTCGAGAAGGCCTTGATCCCATCCTTTGATCACTTGTCCTACTCCGATTTGGAAGGAGAATGGCTGCTCTCGGTCAAGACTGCAATAAAAAAATTGATTGGAAAATGTTTTCTTTTAAATTCGTTGCAATTTACAAGAAATTTCATTGTGAAATGTTTATTAAACCCGTGAGATGGTAGAAGGTCGTATAGGCTACACATTTTCTAGTATTGAATATTGCGCCTTTATACCTATCACAAGGGCCTAAAGTTTAATTTCGATATATCAGTAATTAGGGGTTTTATAATAAACGTTGCATATAATGACGATGAATTAATTAGCAGGTGCATTGCCACAAGTGGGGTTTTTCGTATTTTTGAGCTAAGTACAACCTTTAATAACTAACTGTAATTTGTGACACACCGTGTAGACGTATGATAAAGCATAAATATTCAAATCTAAACAATAAACACTATATTTTCGGTCTCTATTCAAAATAATCAAAATTTACCATTTCTGTTTTTAAACGCTTCTAAAACTTACATTTTATCAACATAAATGCGGATGTTTATTGGTAAAGTGCCATATTTACACACTTTGTAGAAGTTTTCATCTATTAATTCAATGGGATAAGTGCATACCTGAATCAGTTGCGCGTTTGAGAAAGCGAAAATATTCTAAAACTAAATAATTAACACTACATCTCGGCCGCCCCCTCAATTGTGCTAACGTTTAAAATGATCGTAATTATCGATTTCGGTTTTAAAAGGCTTCTTAAGTTTGTATATAGCACGAACACCGACCAAGTCAGATTTGAGAATTAAAAAAATTTTATCCCCTTAGTGGCATGTTAGTGTCGTTAATATTAAAAAGAAGTCACAATAAGAAACATTAAATTCTAGCGATTCAAAATAAAATATGTAGATCAGAATATTTAGAAAAGTTACAGTAAAGTAATTTTTAATTAAAAACTAATCAATTACTCTTGATTTTTTGATTGATTGACATGTAGTTTGTTTTAATTTAAAGAATGTGTAAAGTCTAATTAAAAGATAATATTTAGTGTTTAATGTGGTAGAAATTTAAAGCGTACGGCGATTTTTATATTATTTTCGAGGATATAAGTTTGTCTATTTATTAGTGGACCACCCTGTATATTCATGTATATACTCTCTATACAATGAGAGGGCACATCCTGTATATTATAAAGGAGGTTTTTTACTAAATAAATAGCAATTTCTGCATACTCTGTAGACGTTAATATTTAACAATTAACGAATCAATATGCATATGAGAACTTGTAAATATTCTGAAACTAAATAATAAACACTACATCTTGACGGCCATCTAGATTATTGTGCCTGCCTTCAAAATAATTGTAGTTTATGATTTTCGTAAAGCTTGTTAAAGTTTCATATTATTAACCAAAAATGTAACTATGACAAACTATGGTTTGAGAACTTTTGCTATTACTTAAAAAATCAAAATAAGAATCATAAGCTTTGATTCAAATGACTTGCAAGTCAAATATGTAAGGAGAACAGAATATTTTAAGTATGGAAAAGTTACAGTACCTACAGTAATTCGTACACTTCAAATTAAAAAAGTAATAAATAATTTTGTGATTTTAGATTGATTAACAATTAGTATATCTAAAAGATAAGATTTAATATTTAATTTTTAATTTAATAGAAATTTAAACATGAACGACTTAATTGGTTAGTTCCGATAAAACTGATAGTTCTTTTATGTAAAACAACTGCGTTTTGTAGATTTTCGTATGTCATTTAGCTGTTATTAAATTTTCTTTTTTATATTATTAGGTTGTTATAAGTTAGTCTATATATTAATGAACCGCCCTGTATTTTACAGGATGTTTCAATAGACATTTATTATTAATTCAATGAGATGAGCGCGTGCTTGAGTCAGTTGTGCTTTTTTAAGAATACGTAAATATGCTGAAACTAAATAATTAACACTACATCTCGGCCGTCCCCTCTATTGTTGTGTCTACCGTCAAAATAATCCTAATTAGCGAATTCTGTTTTAAAAGTTTTTATGTAACGTAAAATTCAATACTGACGAACTATGACTTAGGAATTTTAATAACTTTAACGTCTTAGTAGAACGTCAGTGTCGTTAATATTCAAAAGAAAAGTATCAGTAAGAAACATTAGAATCTAACGACACATAATTCAAGTATGTTTGCGGAGTAGAATATTTTAAGTATAGAAAAGACACAGTGAAATTACTCACCGATTAACAAAAAACAAAGTACCTATAACATTTTCATTTTATATTGATTAATATGTAGGATATATTATGTTAGTGAATGTGGGCAGACTATCTACAATAATTCTTCTTCTTCTTTATTATAGACAATTCTGTCTGTTCTTTAACCACCACCCAAGCTGCCACTTCAGCGCTTTTTGGGCCATCCTAAGCTGCTTCTTTCTGTTTGAGAACGATCTCTCGCTACTTAAATAATAATAATTAAAAGATATAATTTAATATTTAATGCAAACGCCTTAATTTGTTCCTTCTGATGAAACCGGAGGTTTTTATATGTAAAACAACAACATTTTATACACTTTTTCACGCCCTTTAGCTTTTATTGAAGGTTTTCATATTTAGCTTATATACGAAGTTGTAAGTTCTCTATTTATTAAATGATTGCCCTGTATATTAATTATTGTATATTAGTAAGCTACAATTTATGCGCACCCTGTAGAAGTTTGTATTTATTAATTCAATCGGATTACTGCATGTTTAAGTCAGCTGCATACCTGAGTCAGATGCGCGTATCAGAACTCGTAAAAATGGCAAAACTAAATAATAAACACCCCACCTCGACCGCCCCTCTTAGTACAGGGTTAGTGTCATTAATGTTGAAAAAATAATACAAAACATCTGTTCAGATTCTACCGATTCATAATTGGAATATGTATACAGAGGATAATATTTTAAAAACTGGAAAATTACAGGTAGTAATAATAATACACGTAATTCGTTCATTGTTCAAGATTGATTCATATCTATTTCGTATTAATTTTGTGAATGTTTAGAGACTAAGCATTTAGTATAATTAAAGACAGAATAATATTTCCTGTTTAATGTGCAATTTGAAAATGACTTACGTAAGTTGTTGCTTCTGATAAAACAGGAAGAGGTATTACATACAGCAACGGTACTTTATATACATTTTTACGAATTTTATGAAGATTTTCATGGTTCCCTTGTTGATGAGGTTATAAACTTGTTTACTTATTTAAGGATCGTCCATTATATTAACTTTATACAGGATGTTTTAGATTTATTGTTCAAAATGACCCAAATAAATTTTATAAAACATATTTTTTATGGATAATCGGTGAATTTAAATATTGATTACAATGGCTGTAACAGTTACTCCTTTCTAAATTTCTTATATTCATAGCAAATTTACAATTGCTTGTTATTGACATTATTTGCAACAATCGGAAGGTATACGTTGGTAAAATATCGACAGTTTAGTTTGAAATGAAGATGCTGTGCATTACACATGTTCCAATAAGAATTATTT
This sequence comes from Limonius californicus, assembly GCA_014611495.1. NCBI lineage: Eukaryota > Metazoa > Arthropoda > Insecta > Coleoptera > Elateridae > Limonius > Limonius californicus. The sequence continues at coordinate 8,886 of JABXWE010053336.1, forward strand.
ATTCATAAAATTACAACTATTAAAGAAAAAGAAAAATTATATGAGTTTTAAAGACACCAAATGCAACATTTATTGTGGTAATCCCGCGGGGTGGGGTTCTCACACCTTAATCCTTACGGCTAGTCCACCACTGTGGCTCGTCTTTATTTAACCATTTCTCTTCTTATGCAAACGAATTCCTTGTTTACGTAATAAGTTTTAACAATTACGCCACTGATAACAACAAGGTCACATTTTTAACCTTTTACTTTGGAATGCAAAGTTATAAATATGTGAAACTTGTTTGTAAAACATACAGTGGAATAAGCCTGGAAAATAAGTTAAAAACGAAATTTACAATTTTTTGCATTTTTAAATTGCATTTCTTCATCAGGTAAAGATTAAAAAAAAAATATTATTTTTGATTAAAATGAGATAAAGGGTGACAATGGAAAATGAAAGTCGCGTCTTTACTTTATTAATATAACTGAAATACTTATTAAATTTATGACTACCGCACTGTCGATGGCGGCGAAACAGTTATAGGAACCAAGCTAAGACGTTACTTTCTAGCCTTATTATCAACCCCTTATCTAAAATTCGTCCAATTTATTACGCAAGGATAAGGACATATCTAATATACAGAGCGGTCTTAATTCATGTAATCTTACTCATTACATTAGATACAGTATCAACCGTTTCCATTCGTGTTAAAATTTAGGTTTAATAATGTTTACAAAGCTACTGAATTCGCGTGTTTCATCTAATATACAGAGTGGTCTCAATTCGTAAACGGTATAAATAGTTTTCATTCGGGTTATATTTATGATAAATACTATTTACAAAACTACTGAAGTGTGGATAGTTACATGTCTATTTAACGTTCTTGGGAGATTTGTTGTGTATACTTAATTTACTAATCAGTTGACTTTTAGGTTACTTTTGCATAATATAACGTAGTCTCAATTTAAATTCCACCATATTTATTTTACTTATTATATTACAGCCACTGTTACCATTGTTTTTGTAAAATTATAGAAGTAGGAGTGGCGAACGAACCGTATGACATGTTCTTGGGTTGTCTATCTAACGTACAGGATGATCTTCATTTAAGTGCTGCTATAGTAATCTCACCGATTACAATATGTACAGTATTATTCGTTTTTTTTTTAGAAAGTTGTAATCTAGGATTAATAATGTTTACAAAACTATGGAAATGTGGGTGGTGAAATAACTTTATAACGTATTTGTTTGGTTGTTTATCTAATGTACAGGGTGATCTTCACTTAAGTGCTTATATATAATTTTATCGATTAGAATATGTACAGTATTATTAGTTCTTTTAGTAAGTTATAATCTAGGATTAGTAATATTTACAAAACTATTGATGTGCGAGTGGTGAAAAAACTGTATAACATGTTTTTTGGGTTGTTTCTCTAATGTACAAGGTGGTCTCCATTTAAGTGCTGCTATAGTAGTTTCACCGATTATAATATGTACAGTATTATTAGTATTTTTTAGTAAGTTGTAATCTAGGATTAATTATGTTTACAAAACCATGGAAGTGTGAGTGGTGAAATAACTGTATAACATGTTTTTTGGTTGTTTATCTAATGTACAGGGTGATCTTCACTTAAGTTCTGCTATATAATTTCACCGATTATAATATGTACAGTATTATTAGTTTTTTTTTAGTAAGTTGTTATCTAGGATTAGTAATGTTTACAAAACTATTGATGTGCGAGTGGTGAAAGAACCGTATATCATGTTTTTTGGGTTGTTTCTCTAATGTACAGGGTGATCTTTACTTAAGTTCTGCTATATAATTTCACCGATATAAGATGTACAGTATTATTAGTTTTTTTACTGAAGTTGTTTATCTAATATTAGCATGTTTACAAAAACTAGTTGATGTGCGAGTGGCGAAAGAAGCGTATAACATGTTTTTTGGGTAGTTTCTGTAATGTACAAAAAGATAATCTTTCCATTTAAGCCAGGTTGCATGCATACTGTCTTCGGGTTTATACATGCACTCTTTGCTGACTTATTTCCTTAGGTCCACCGATCGGTGCCAGAAGACGGTGCTGCTATAGTAATTTCACCGATTATAATATGTACAGTATTATTAGTATTTTTAGTAAGTTGTAATCTAGGATTAATTATGTTTACAGAACTATGGAAGTGTGAGTGGTGAAATAACTGTATAACATGTTTTTTAGTTGTTTATCTAATGAACAGGGTGATTTTAATTTAAGTGCTGCTATAGTAATTACACCGATTTTAATATGTACGGTTTTATTAGTTTTTCTGTTGTTATCTAGGATTAGTAATGTTTACAAAACTATTGATGTGCAAGTGGTGAAAGAACCGTATAACATGTTTTTTGGGTTGTTTCTCTAATGTACAAGATGGTCTTCATTTAAATGCTGCTATAGTAGTTTCACCGATTATAATATGTACAGTATTATTAGTATTTTTAGTAAGTTGTAATCTAGGATTAATTATGTTTACAAAACTATAAAAGTGTGAGTGGTGAAATAACTGTATAACATGTTTTTTAGTTGTTTATCTAATGAACAGGGTGATCTTAATTTAAGTGCTGCTATAGTAATTACACCGATTTTAATATGTACGGTTTTATTAGTTTTTCTTTAAATTGTTATTTAGGATTAGTAATATTTACAAAACTATTGAT
>JABXWE010053337.1:0-10241 GCA_014611495.1 Limonius californicus
TACCCACCCACAGACAGACATTTTTTAAAAACCACTTTTTTGGGTTCCTAGAGACCCAAAACGGATATATCCGTTAAAATCTCGATTTCGAAAATTTTCATGATTTCAATACTTACCCTATACCTATAAGGTATGGGAAAGTAAAAATGATCCTGAATGTATTTTAGGGAGATTAATACACAACTACATTATACCGACAATTTAATTTGAAATAGAAGATTTAATTCGAAAATAATAATTTCAAATTAACAATAAACATTTTAATTAATTGAAAACATATTAAAATATTTAAATATATTGTGTAGAATTAGATGATCTTTAGTAACATACATATTCTGAACATTGAAAGTGCAATGGTTATGTGTTATATTTTGGCCAGATTTTTTTGCATATTATTGTTTTCCGTAGTCGAATTTTCTTGTTTAATGTGTATATCTCTTGTAGTTTGGATTCCAGAAGGTTCAGGTCACAGGTTGTTTATTAAAGTAGCATTCTGTTCCTCATCTAACTGTAAATAAAGGCCTAATGACTTAGCATTTGCATGTCCACTCATTTTGATGAGCTGTTCTTCCGGGAAGAGCATTTGATCGATTTGAATGAATCGTCATTTTGTTTGCCACAGTATCAAGCTCTATTCTTTCAGCAGATTGTTCAGTCCATTTCTCAATCTCATTTACTCCAATAGGCATATTTCTGAACCATCCAGAATCGGATTTATTCCAGTAAGTATTTGCAGTCAGAAATAGACGATCTGACGTAATTCTATTAGTGCTTTTAGAAACAAGCTTTTTAAATAACCTTACCGGGCACACATCAAGATTATTCTGATTAGGCACTAACCATTTACTGTCTGATAATTTGTGAGCTTCACCCTGGCACGTTTTGAAAAAAATCGGGTTGTATTCCATTCTTTCGGTTACGTTACCATTTGATTTCTTTTCATCTTTAAAATAATGCACTTTGCATCTTGCTGTCTCTCCCCCTCTACAGGCTAGTTCGAGTGCTATTATATGATACAGCTCTTTTTGAAGTCCTTCTGGACAATCTTCGTTCCACAGATCCATTATTTCATTATTTTCAGAGCAGTCAAACTTTGCTTCCTCTTTTCGAGAATAGACTGAAGCAGCTTCCGCATCGCATTTTTTTTTGCATCCCTTGCTTGTTTGAATTTAATATCTGCAAATGGATTAAATTTTTGGGCGTACTCTTTGTAGTATTTTTCTTGAAGGAGTTTTGCAGTAACATTCTACATAGTCTTTTTAACGCATTTTTTATAATCTTTACCATCAGTTCTCTTCATATTAAAAGCCCAACCTTTCTTGACAAATCCAAGCTCTTGATTTGAAGTAGTTTCTAGAAGTTAATAATGCTTCGCTTTTAGAAATATTTCGAACTGTTTCCATATTGACTTTTGGATAATTAACTGTACTTCTCGGAGTAACACTCCGTACAGTTATTTTAATATTTTCTAAAGATTCTTGACCACATCTTGCCATTTTAAAACGATGTCGTGTTAAGAATACTCGAAAATAATATGACGGTGACAGTTGTCAAGGTAGAAATTTCAACACTACCATTCACGGCATAGTTGATTACAAGTCAAGCGTATATGATCAGTTATTGGGAAAGCTAGGTAGCTTTTTATTGTTTAAGATGACAGTTAACTGTTCGATTTTAAGAAATTGAAGAAATTTCATTGCCTGTTAGAATAGGCCTGTTTTAATCGTACAGTATACAAGGATAAAGACTGGAAATAGATGTCTTGAAAAAGTATCTAATGTAGTACTGATCAAAAGTAACAGTAGGAAGCTGCAATTAGTAATTAATGTGTGAAAGGGAGAACTAAAAAAATATATATTTTAAAACAATTATGTATAAGCAAAAGATGTACATATGGAGCACATAGCTAAACAGTTAGCAAAATAGACAAAAGAAAGCTGGAAACATTTCAAATATAGTACTATAGGAGGGTTTTAAAAATCAGCTGGATGAAGAGGAAAACCAATAAAGAGGTCGTAACATTAGTGGGAGAAGAAATCAAAGTATGGAAACATATAAAAAAAGAAGAGACCAAATGATGGAACATATACTCCAGAGAGAGATTACCAAAAACTATTATAGAAAGAAAAGTGGAAGGAACAAACCCGAAAAGAACGTCTCATTCAACTACCAAGAAACAAAAAAAAGGCTTTGTATAGAGAAGAATGGACTGCTGCAACAAACCAGCCTCAAAACTTAGGCGGAAAGAGAGAGGATAAACAAAAGCAAGGTTAAAAGATTAGCAAAGATCAAACTCCACTGCAAATAATAAAACTAAGAAGTAATGAAATAGAGGAAGTAGAAAATTATACATATTACCTAGCTAAAAGTATTCAATAGTGGGAAAATACAACAAAAAATGCCAAGTAACATAAACACAGCTAACCAAGTTATTTATAACATAAACATAATAATTGGAAATATACAAGTTAACAAGAAAACAAAGGTGTTAATATACAACACAGTCTTTTAACTTGAAGCAACATATATTATATGAAATTGGATATTAACAGACCAATTAAGTTCAAATGTAGGTGTGATAGAAATAAGCTATTTTGGTAAAGCAACAGGACATACTAGAAGAGACCATCCATAATAACACAATTAGGCAACTAATAGAAAAGAAGCCAGCCTTTGGTGAAACGTAGAGGGTAAACAATTAAAATGATATCGGCACGGTTGTAGAATTGGGAGAGAATAGAATAGCAAAAATAGTTACTCAAATAAAAGTAAAGGGAAGGCAAGAGAAACAGACCAAAAATATTGTCGGAGAAGCATGTAGCATTTGGTGAAAAAGAAAAGAACAACCATACCAAAAGTGAGATGATTAGCAAGAGACAGAAAGATGTGTAGGAAATGAGTTAAAAATGAAGAAGGATGGAAGGAATGAAGATGAGAGAACTTTTATTATATAGGGTTATGTCAAAGAAAATTCTATTTTGGAAAATGTTAAACAGCAAAAAAATAGGATTAAACAAAGCAACACACCTAGGATACTTCATAATGTTTTCACGTGGATTTTAGATAGATGAACCTTTGTATTCCATACAAATATAAGTGAATTAGAACAATTACTGTACAAATAAAATGTTACATGAACTTGCTTTTTTATGATATTTCTTTGCCATTCGTAAATGGTTCGATTGTTGACTTCTTATAAATAGTTTAACTTTTTTTTTGTGATTGGAGGTGTTTAAATTCAAAATCTTCATAGTTCGAAAACAAGTACATCAACAGTTATATTTTTTGAAAGAGAAAATACAAGCTATTTTGTTAAGTTTCTGTACATTTCTCACTCGCTTGTTTAAATATTTGTCTAATTTATATAAATAAATATATAAAATATTTTACAGTTAAAAAGAAAATACATTGTTAAATTGTTGATTTTATTATTAACTGTCTTTTTCTGCTAGTAAAAGTGCTTTATACAAATTTATAAAGTTCTAGAATCAAGTACAGTGAAACCTCCTATTACGGGCACTCCCTATCAGCGGACACTTCCTATGAACGGACACATTTCGTAGAACCAATGTTCCGCTATTATTAACACATGTTAAATAGCCTCTTTTAACCGGACCCTCTAATACACGGACACGGACAGTTCATAAGTCTCATTTTTAGGAAAAATTGCCCCCCTTAACCGGACATCTAATTTGCGCATGTTACATTATGTCACAGTCCTGGTGAAATTTAATACTAGTACTTCCTGTTATAAATATTTGAGCCTTATCACGGTTTTCGCAGAACTAATTTCAACGTTGTATTTCTTTACTGTAGTTTGTTTGTAAAATGCAGAACTTGTTGATTTATGAGTTTTATAAATTCGGACTTATATTAAGCAGTTTAACTGCGGTGTTCGTAGGCAACAGTTCACCATGAAGCCCAAAAAACGTATGCTAACGTTAAAACAAAAAATCGAAATAATAAATGCCTACGACCAAGAAAAAGTGAGTAGTACCCGGAAATTAGCCATTGGAAAAACTCAAGCTGCTGATATTGTCAACAAACGAGAAGAATTAATGAAGCAATGGCAAAATAATACAAATGAAAAGCAAACACGGAGTTTTCACAGACCAGTAGGATTAACTATTGACGCTTTATGTTATGAATGGTTTCTTAAGACACGAAATAAATCAATTCCTGTATCTGGTCCTTTAATCCAAGCCAAGGTCAAACAAATAGCAGCCTCCCTAGGACATCAACAATTTGGGGCATCCCGAGGTTGGTTACATAAATTTCATAATCGCCATAACATACAATATTTAAATCCATTTCTGGACAATCCGGCAGTGTTGACCAAAACGACGTGAATACCTTTACTGAAAGACTACCATCATTAATTCAAAGTTATAATCCCAGAGATGTATACAATGCTGATGAGACTGGGCTGTTTTTCCGTGTGTTACCTGATAAAACTCTTGAGTTAAAAAATAAACGGTGTGTCGGTGTTAAAATGGCTAAAGAACGTGTAACGATCTTGTTTTGTGCTAATATGTTAGGCGATAAAGAAGATCCATTGATCATTGGAAAAGCTGCACGCCCTAGGTGTTTTAAAAATGCCAATTTAAGTGTCCTTCCTTTAACTTGGCGTTCAAATAAAAAAAGCGTGGATGACGATGGAAATTTTCAGCGAGTGGTTACAACAATTTGACAAAAAAATTAAAATGCAGAAAAGGAAGATAATCTTATTTCTCGATAATGTTGGATCCCATCCCCAGACGTTGAATTTAAAAAAAGTTAACGTTATTTTTTTGTCGCCCAATACAACATCGGTTTGCCAGCCACTGGATCAGGGCATTATTAGGCATTTTAAAACTATTTACAGAAATTTTATATTAGCACATGTTCTGGCAAATATGGAAACTGCTGTTTCTGTAAGTGAACTTACAAAACAGTATCTTTATTGGATGCAATTTATTTTATTAAGGAAGCATGGCAAAAAATTACACCGAAAACTATCAGCAACTGTTTTGCCAAAGCAGGGTTTTTACGTAACTGCAATCAAAAAATTGATAATTTTGATGCAGAAGATGATCTACCGCTATCTGTCATTGTTGCACTAAATAAAGTAATTAAACAAACATCCGTTAACAATATTCAACCTGAAGAATTTATTAGCATTAACAAAAACATTAGCGTAGAGGTCGATACCATTGACTTAACAGTCGGGGATTACAATGTACAAGAAATACCTAGTGATGATGATGACGATGATGAAGAAATAGCCGAGATATCCACGAAAGTTTCTGGAAATGTAAAATCTACTGCGGACGCCTTAAATTTAATATGTGACTTAAAAGTATTTGCTAGTGACGATTTTAAAGTATTTGAACTGATAAAACATTTAGAGACCCATTTTGAAAATATAATGGTACAAAATAAATGCAAAGCGGGACAAACAAGTATTTTAGAGTTTATGTCACCTTCTACTTCTAAATAATTAATTTAGATACTTGTTGTTTCTTTTAACATTTATAAAAATGTTATAATTATTGTAGTTATGTTCAATAAAATACATTTTTCTGCATGTTTTAATAATTTTTGTGTTCTCTCTTAAACGGACACTTCCTACACGCGGACACGATTGTTTCTTTTAAGCGAACGCCTCCAATAAACGGACAAAAAGTGTGGAACCATCGGTGTCCGCTTATTGGAGACTTCACTGTATATCAACCACTGTTGTTTTCGAAAGAGAAAACCAAGTTGTTTTGTTCACTTGATTATATCTTAAAAATGCACTCATTTGTTTTGATTGAAATGGTTTTTCCTAAATATCTGTAGTTTATAAAAATAAATATATCAGGTCTTACAGCTTAAAAAACAGAATAAAATAAGCTGTTGATTGGTCATCGAGTTCAAATAAATCGTTTTCTTGTCTTGTTGTTAATAAAAATATTTAAATTCAATATCTATATAGTTCTAAAAACAATTTATCTTTAATCTTACAGATTTATTATTCGTTTGCTTTTTAAACTGTTTTATAATAAATATTTCTCTAGTTTTTATAAATAAGTATACCAAATATTTTATATGGTTAACAACAGACAGAACTATGCTAAATGTTAATTTCTTAGAAATTGTTTTTGTTGTTCTTTTTTTGTTAATAAAAAGGCTTTGTGCAATATCTGTAGTGCAAAAAACAAATTTCTGTATTGTTAGAACAATAAAAAACAAGCTGCTCTGTTGAATTATTTATAACTTGCACGTTTCTAGCTCTTTTGTTTTTGTTATATTATTTTATACAACAAATTTACAAGCGGTATTTACAATACAATATGTATACAGTGCGGTGGTAAAATGTCCTCCCCCCTACTAACTTTTGAACGAATTGATATTTTTTCAAAAAATGTTGTGTTTTAATGGGAGGTTAAACACTACTTTTTAGCCCATATTTAAATTTTATAACTTTCAAAATGGCGGCTAGGCGCCATCTTGAACTATTTTATTAAATAGCAATGGGGGTCGAGTGACACCTCATTTGAGAGGTATTATAATTGTGCGTCTGATCCTTGAGTTTCATAAAAAAATATTCAGCCAGAAACAAATGACAGATGATTGAAAATAACAAGTTTATGGAAAAAAGAAGGCACCCGGAAAATTTTGCGCTTTGCGGTCTGGTTATGTTATTGGCCTCGTCGAGGGCAACAACTTTTCCTTATGGCACTTGCCCGTAGTTCGTACCGTTCGGCCGCTAGGAACGTCCAAAGTCGAAACACAAACCGACGTTCAACACGTGTCCACGTCATCGCAGCGGGTCGGTCGCGAGCTCAATCTGTTCACATAAGTACGGCGCATCGACGGCCGGTTCTAACATCCCCGAAAGGGGCGCGAGGGACGCCGGCTAAGTTATTATGCCGATTTTTACGTTTTTTTTCCGACCTTTAGGCGTCCCCCACGCCCCCTTCGGGGATTTTAGAGTCACCTTCGCCAGCCGTCGATGCACCGTACTTATGCGAACGGAATGAGCTCGCAATCGACCCGCTGCGATGACGTGGACACGTGCTAGACGTCGATTTGTGTTTCGTCTTTGGACGTCCCTGACGGCCGAAAGGTACGAGCTACGGGAAAGCGCCATAAGGAAAAGTTGTTGTCCTCGACGAGGCCAACAACATATCAGGACCACAAATCGCAAAATTTTCCGGGTGCCTTCTTTTTTCATAAACTTGCTATTTTCAATCATCTGTCATTTTTGCTGGATGATATTTTTTTATGAAACTCAAGAATCAGACACGAAATTAAAATACCTTTCAAATGAGGGGTACCTCGACCGCCATTGCCATTTAAAAAAATAGTTCAAGATGACGCCTAGTCGCCATTTTGAAAGTTAAAATATCAAGTCGTTCAAAAGTTAATAGGGGGGAGGACATTTTACGACCGCACTGTATAAGACAAAAGCGGTAAAATGTTTGTTAAACAAGTTTTCTTAAAATTTTCTTAGTTTATAAAAATAAATATACCAAATTTGGTTGAAAAAAAAAGCATCTACTGAAGTGCCAACTATACATTCCTTGAAAAATATGCAAGTTTGTTCTGTATCTACCAAAAGCAACAAATGAATGAATTTTCCAAATTTTTCTTGTAAACACTACTAAGAACTAGCTACAACTTTTTCCTTTGCGGATTTTTCGTAAGCCATTTCAAAGAAATTGATCAATTTTACTCTTATCACATATCTAGTAAACTAGGCATATTTTGGGGAATCCAGAACGTATTTAAAGTAGATTTCTAAGTAGACCAGTTTTGTTCCATTTAACCAACCTTCTAATTTCTTATCATTCTAGCTATCTTTGTATAAGAATTTTTTATATCTTATTTTCCGTTTCATCAACAAATATAGTAATTGTAAATAATAGACATTTATTTTATAAACATGCATAGACAATGAATCATAATATGATTAATACTTACTTGGAAGGAGAAACTATCTCAAAACAAAACCTTCTTTCACCTTCCAATATTGGTTTAACTGTACAAATACGGAGATCATCTTCCAATACTGTAACATGCTCTTCTCCAGTTCGCTTCCTAAAATGGAAATTTCACAGCAATCCATTAATAACTTACACTCCAAAATACATTACTTACCTATACACTAATCGGTTGTCATACAAATAAAACCATCGCCTGTTCCATGATTTGAAAGTACTTGATGTTCTTTTAAACAAATAACCTTCCAGTATTGGGCTACCTTTAACTGAAGAAGTAGTAACAGTTTCATGATTACTAACAATGGTGTGTCGATTTTCTAAATCTTTTTCAATTTTATATGTTTCTTCTTGAAGGTGACATATCTAATAAAGCAAAAGTTATAGTAGGCTAAAAAGTTATTTACATAGTTCCCACAGTCCAGTCTTTATTACTAGAAAAGTGACGATTGGAAGTTTCAATTTAAATTCACTTACCTCATCACCTAATTTTCCAAAAAATGGTTCCAAATCTTCACATAGGTCAGATCCTTGATGATAATACGTGGAACAAGCACGCATATACGACAAAAGCTAAAAAAATTGTAAGTATGTACAAATGAGTACAAAATAAATTAATCAACAAAAAAGAGGCACTTACTGTGTCCAACACTTCATGACGTTTCTTAGCTTGTAGTAACCATATACTTGAGACATAGTCTAATGCTTGATGCCTAAAGCAAGACTGCGTTGCCACCAACAAATTTTGAATTTCTTCTACTTCGTGCTGTTTGCTGCGAGGTGCTTGAGAGTTTCTAATCAAAACATTATCATTTTCTACAGAAATTTTTTCAAAATGTAATTTACTATCTCGAACGTGTTTTATGTCACTAAAAACAAAAAAATACAAATCTGCATTTCATACAACAAACACAACCAATATACATATAATTCATTTTCTGTTAATAAAAATTTTCAATAATTATACCAATTAAAATATATTTACTTTTTCACAAATGATGTTAGATTTTTTAAGATTGTTCTAGATGCTTGGTCTAACAAAATAGTGTGAAACTTATTCATTTCTTGTAAGCTATGAATGAGCTTATTTAGTGCTGCTAAAACTTGGGAATCTTCTCGGAAATGGGTGCTTAAGTCCCACAGACTATTAGCAAAGAGACTGCAAAATAAACACAAATTTAACAAACCTTCACTTTCACATCCAAAATGTTTAGTTTTTTTTTACAACAAATCTACAAAACTAAAAATGCTAACCTATGACCTCTTATTACAAAACAAATCAATTTTACAATTTTTTTTAAAAAGAAAGTGGCTCACAAGTTAGTTTTTTTTTCAAACACTTTCCAATCTTCTCCTTAATTAAGAAAAGTAGGTAACACAAATATGAGTAGTTACTAATTGTTCATACCTCTGATGTGCAACATATGTTTTCCCAGTATCTATCATAGAACCGCACATTTTTAGGATTTTGTCTAATTTCTGTTCTAACTGATCAATGCTCGTTTCTTCCTCTTCTAGAAGTTGTCTGAAAAGAAAAAGTTTCTTAACGACTTTTCTACTAAATATGCGAATTTTAAATGCATTGACTTACCGGAACTTTGGGGAATCTCGCAAACACTGTTCTAACTCAATTTTCTGCTTCATTTTGATTTTTGGAGTTTCAACAAAATTCTAACAAATTACTGTGACTCATTCCTTCATCTGTCATAATACAAAAACTTGAACTACTTGAATGTACTTCAAGAAACACCAAAGAACCTACTTTACAAGAAGTTGCTACGATACCACTTACGGATCTTTAAAAAAACTCATTAATCATCTATTAATAAATATTAAATAAACTAATTGTACGTTTAATGAGTACTAAACATTGCAGTTATAAAATCAGTTAAACGTTAATTTATAATGTGTTACCAAAAATAAACCCTAGTTCGGTAAATAAAAAAAAATCTGTTTTGGTAGGAACATATGTGACACGTAACTGGAATAGGAAGGTGTACGATATTATAATTTGCAAATCAATATTCGATATCGAAATTTATACATATGTATATACAAAGTGATTTTTTAAAAAGTCAATTGCAGTTGCCTAGGGATTGTCCCGTCTATATTAAGCTTTAGAATCTGACAATATGAAAATTGTAACAGAAAGAAAGAAATCTTGACGAAAAACCTGTAATTTACTTACCTTAATAAATTACAAATCAGTTGCAACTAAATACTTGTTCATTTTCACATTTTGTTGGGCCAAAATTTTTAACTACCTGAACTGTCACA
>JABXWE010053338.1:0-11904 GCA_014611495.1 Limonius californicus
TCACCCTTAGAAACAAACCAATTCCTCAAGCAAATGAAGTCAGGTACCTTGGACTACACTTAGATCGAAGACTGACATGGAAGTTACATGTGACTAAGAAACGTAAACAGATGGATTTAAAACTTAAAACCATGTACTGGCTTCTTGGCATAAAATCCACACTAACAATAGAAAACAAACTACTCTTGTATAAGACCATAATCCGACCTATATGGTTGTATGGCTGCGAACTTTGGGGATGCGCAAGCAGGTCAACCATAGACATAATACAACGATTCCAGTCTAAAACCCTGAGAAATATGTCCGACGCGCCATGGTTTGTATCCAATCAGACACTTCACACCGACTTCAATACTCCATATGTCAGAGAGATAATTCAACAAAAAGCTACAAAATACTACCACACTGTACAATTCCATCCTAACGAAATGGTAGACTCACTAACCGCTGAACCTCAAGTAAGAAGATTGAAGAGAAGATGGCCAAATGACTTACAGGAATAAATAAAGGGTGATGCCACTGGGGTCTTCCCTCACGTCACTTTTGAACATACTATTAGCTCATAGAATGTAAATCTTATTCTGATTGCTAATAAAAATTAACAAAAAAAAATGTGCAGTCGTGGAAATATCGTTTACATTACGTAATTCCTGTGCGCGCACACATCAGTTCATTAGTAATTCCAATACGTCGTATCTATTTCGTGCAGTTTAGTGGTAGTTCTTATAGCATCTCTGCATACATAGTAATTTCGTGTAGTTACTGTGTACTTCAATCATAATTTTAAAATTAATATGTAGTCCACGGTAATTCATCTTCTAGTAATTCTTATTATTATTGTACTTGATTCCTTCACACTTATCATAAATCCCGTTTCCTTTCTATAGTTCCTATGAATAGTATATATTTTGTAATTCACATAGTCAGTTCGCACGTGCAATCAATTTGGCTCTTATTTAATTTCTAATAAATCATATATTATTGTTCCTGCAATTCCTCTGCACTGCTCATGAACCTTCCCCCTTATGTAACTCCTACGTAATTCTGAAATTCGTGTGCTGTGAAATTGTGTATTTAAACTTCGCTAATAATATCTATGTATACGGTCCATATTTTTCTTATAATTTTATTATTTGCGAAGATTAAGTGGTCCAACTGTAATTGAAACACAAATAGTCTTATTTTTCCTCTTCTTGTTTTCTTTGTTATTTGGAAGCCCTATAAAAAAATAATCTTCTCAGTGTACTACGAGAAAACAGATTTTTGCCCATTACTGTGTTGTTTGTGAAAATATAGTAATCAAAAGTCAGATGATAGCGTAAAATGAGTCTTTCGAGTGATGACACCTCCGCCGCCGACGCTTATTTAAAAAATCAAAGTTGATGTTACTATCTTGAAAATGTAATGCACCATTATCATTATATTAAATCTGCGTAGAACTTCAATAATATTTAAATAGTTAACAGGATTATTGACAACAAGTAAGTTATCCAGACAAAACAAAACTGAACATTTCAGTGGCTTTAGTTTGTAATGAAAATTCAGTAAAGTTTCTGGGATTTTAATGTGGATTTTAGTAGTTCTAGTAGATGTTGCAGAATTCTCCTCATTTAACCGAATTTCTATCTCTTGACGTTTATCAGATGCATGCGGTGTTTATCTTGAAAACACTGCCCTGTCATTATTATTATAGTATTTGCAGTAGCATCGCAATTTACGTGTTCTTCTCGTGGTCATGCTTAAACTCTATTTGTTGAGCATTGAGCTAGAACGTAAACAAACGCTTGACAGGTGCGTTGATTTACCGGATGTGTATTTACGTAATATTCCTTGCGTTTCTAAATAAACGTTCGCTCCGTGAGAATTAAATTTAATATTAATGAGTCAACAAGCAACACTTACCGGCATTTACCCAAGTTTCATCGGTATAAAAAGTTACTCGACCTGCTTCCCGATATTTTCGGGTAGTTTTAAGATAATTTCAACACCACGTGATAATATCTTCTCTATCCATTAACATGGATTGACGGCAGCGAGTTCAACATTTAAAATTTAATTTTATTAATATTCCATATAAAGTCGATCTCTTAAAACTCTGCAATTGGTCATCATTGTTAACGACCGTCAAAATATTATTTATGGTTGGTATTTCGTTCCGAAAAAAAAATTCGTGAACCTACACAGACATTAATTACCAAACTCATATATGCAAGTGTAGAGATAAGTTTCGCATATTGCACAGAAAAATAACAATTTGTTTAAAAATAGCATGTACCTTCTTACGAATTGCAAAGAGATCAGCATCATCAATTTCATCTAAAAGTTTTTTTCTAACCCCGGGAGATTTTGGAGAAGACAAAGTTTTAGTATCCCGAAACTGCTTTAAAATTCTTTTTACTGTTGCAACACTAACAACCACTGTTTTAGCAACAAATTGTACAATGTCGGTCAGCATAATCTCAGGATTTTCTTCTAACGTCGAATTATACAATTTTACTATCAATTGTTTTTCATTTAAAGTAGTAGGACACCCTCTACGATTACACGTTTCTGGAACAACTTGCGCCATTTTAGGAAAATAAGCACCAGCCACTATACAAACGCTCCGAAAACCGATAAGCACTGCTCAAAAAGCACACAAACTTAACCCGGTAATTACGAGTGCAAAGTAAAGGTTCTGAGCGTCAATTGCTCGTTAAGTAATGAAGCATTAGCGTTATCTAGCGTAGACCAATCACAGCGCGCGCTCGTGTGAGTCAAACAAGTGCGTTTGTTGACGTTCTAGCTCAATGCTCAACAAATAGAGTTTAGTTCTACTTACATTCTGTAATTCTTGCATACAAGGTTTGGCAATTGAACCTCTGGATTGATTGATGCTGCGGCACTGGAGTCACGTGAAATTCAATCAAAAGGCAACATAGAATAGTTCACAGTTTTATCAATAGAGAGTGGTCTACTGAAGATCGAACAGCTGCTGGTTCTGCGCAAAATGCTAGCGCGTACATTTTGTTTCTGTCAGTCGTTATGGAGTAACGAGTGAATGTTAAATTATGTTGTAAATTACGGAAAAGTTCAACAGAAAAGTATGAACATAGTTTAAACTACGTTTCAATGACGTGAGGATATTCAAAATGACGCTAGAACATTCGATCTCTCGAATTTCAGATTCCATTGTAAGAGTTCGTGAAATTGTGACAAAAAGTGGCCGAATAACCCTATGAATACGGCAGATAAGTTTGAGGAGACTATTTGGCAAATTTTACTCGGAAGTTTGGGAAAGACAGCCCTCTCGTGTTGTTGCATGCGTGTCTCAGGACGATCCTAATACAAAGCGCCAGAGCATGTAGTGAATCATAACCAAGAATTGAAAAGTTTCGCTTATAAAAATCCAGAATCAAAATCATGCTGATTACTTGTTTAGATAAACAGGTTGTGAGCGTATTGCAAGACAACGCACCTGCCTATTCTGAGCTGATTGTGAAGTAATTTCTCAGGAAATACGGCATTGTTGCTAGCAATATGTTTTTCTCTTTCGTAAAGAAAACCTGTATTC
This sequence comes from Limonius californicus, assembly GCA_014611495.1. Lineage (NCBI taxonomy): Eukaryota > Metazoa > Arthropoda > Insecta > Coleoptera > Elateridae > Limonius > Limonius californicus. The sequence goes on from JABXWE010053338.1 coordinate 3,554, forward strand.
AAATATAAACTTATAGATTATGAATTTTGGAAAAAAATGTAAACCCGGGATTGAGCACTGTTTCTTCGAACGTCTCTGCCGACTGTTTTCAAAAACTTTTAGAACGTAGCAATAAGAATATTAAAATAAATGGAAATTACTTTGAGTATATATCAAATATTCTTCGAATTACCTGTCCTAAATTATGCCAGTTCGGGAATTAAATTGCCAAACCTCGTATATACACACTTTAATATCTGTTTATATACTACCTATATGGCCAGCATATTTCCTGTAGCTGTATATATTTTTGCCAATGCATCCGTATTTCGCATAAATCCGTGTTTTCTTGTAAATGAAGTACAGCTTGCATTCTGTGATTCTTGCATGTGTCCTGTGTTTTTTTTGTATCTTTCTCGCAATTTCTTTGCTCTTTCTATAAATCTTCGGTTTTATAAATTCTATTACATCTTACAATTCTTATGAATTGAAGAAAAATGAGAAGAATACAATTCCTGCTTAATGTGTCGTCATTTTTGCGTATTTCGCATAGTTGTCACGAAACATCTATATTATTTATTTCCTAGCGTTCAATATTTTTTTATAATTTTCATATTACCTTCATAATGCCACTTGTGCTTGCCCCTTGTTATTATATTTTTTGTAATTCTTCTATGTTTTCTGTAATGTCGTGTATTTCCCGTATTTCCACGGTATTTCTCTTCGCGTGTACATCATATTTCCCTCGTGGGTCGTCGCTTGAAGTTTTACCAGGGAAGCTTCACAATACACGCTTTGTTGGAGGATGTCTGATCTTTGTAGTGGATATTGTGGCGAGAACGGTATGTTCTACAGTACAAAAATTAAACTTAATTAATTTTGAGGTACGGAAATATCGAGGTGAAGCGCTTTGTGCATTTTAAATTTATTAGACTACTTGTTAAGATAAAAGTAAAATTCAATTCCTGAACACATGATAAACGATAAAGGTAATACTGTCGGAAACAAGCAACGCTGCAGTAGAGCTGTGTTACATAAAATATATAACATTTCTGACAATCAATACAGGAATGAAAGGGTATTAAATTAAAAAGAACCCCTGGAAACTCTGTGCTAATCAGTTCAAGTATTTTAAAAGTTTAAAGCGGAAAGATTGCAGACACCATTGCAGTTTATTAGTACGGAATTAATTAACCTATTTTAATAACATTTCATTGCTTTATTGCAGCTCTTCGAAGTATGTTGACGTGGCTGTTTTATAAGGATTTAAAATAGAAATTTACTGTTTGTTCTGCTTTCACGGTTATTGTGGCTCTTTGAATTGGTTCATTAGTATTTCGGTTTTATTTGGACATTACTAAGGAAACTGAAGGCGGTTTAAATCTTCCCGCCGAATGAGAGGCGTTGTAAATTTGGTGCAATATGGGGGTATGTTAGTGGTTGATGAGCTAGCGACACGTCACTTTATCTTGGTTCTGTCAGTTATTTAATAAACCGCTAAAATTGAAATTTCCGCTAAGTATGAAGTGCTGTGACTCGTTTTCTTTAAGCAAAAACGAAAACCTTGCCGAAATTTATTGTCAAATATGCGAAGTCTACGGTCCTTTATAGGTGCAGCAAAGGTCAGGCACTGGTGTAGCAATAGCTGAGATGGACGAACAAACGTGCACGATGAGGAACGAAGGGAGACCTGCTGTTGTTGCAGAGGATCTTGTGGAAAAGGAAAATTCATGAAAAATCAGCGATTCACGATTTCGGAAATGGACACAAAATGTTCTCAAATTTCACGTAGGGTACAGATCGACCAACTTGGTTAAAGGCGCGAAATGTGTAAACAAAGAAGCAAAAGAAAAACATGCGGAAGTGAGATAAAAGATCAAGTTCAAGATTAGAATGAGGTCCGTTTCCATTTCAGAAATTTTGCTTGTGTGCAATGGTTGATGTTGACGAATGTTCACAAAAACCATCGAATGGTTTCTGTACTGATTTTCCTGCATCGCTACGAAACTTATGGCGATGAGTACCTGAATCACATTGTTACTGTAGATGAAAATTGGACTCCTTCAACTTGATTTAGACCTTAACTCCTGTTATTTTCAGCATTTTCCTGTAATGCGGATTGCTAACTTTATTTGTACCTTTTCAACGGTCTTCTCGGAAGCCTCTTTCCATGGAATTTTCCATTTCTTGCTATTCGAACCAGTCGATTGTTGTTATTTCGATTGATGTATTGGTTCCAGTCCTGCCTGCGCTGTCTTATCTGTCTTACGGCGTCTTGGATTTGTCATGTTTGTCTGATGGTTCGACTTCGTACCCTGTCCCATAATGCCTTTCCAGTTATTGTTCGTAATGTTCTCATTCGGTTGTTCTCAATAGGCGGTCCGTTTTAGAATTATCAGTACGCGTTTCAACTATATACGTTATTACAGGTTGTATACATGTTTCATATACTCGCACTTTATTTTACATTTAGGAACTCATTTCGCCATATAAGATCTTTGAGGTATTCCGTCACTGTGGTGCATTTGATTAGTTGATAAGTTGCATATTTTATGGGGTTATCTTGACTCGATATGTGTGTTCGTAGGTATGTAAATAACAATACTTGCTTAATGCTTTGAGTCAAGAGCACCTTTGGAACTCCTTCGATATAACAAGGCTTTTGTTTTCTTTCTACCGATATAGTCTTATTGTATTTTCTTGCTACTATCGTAAATGTCTTCAACAGCTTTTGCAGATTGTCCTCATCTTCTGATAAAATCGTGTAGGAAACTAAGCAACACTCAATGCAGTGGAAGCCAAAAGTTTTTTTTCGCTCAAGAAAGGTTTATTGCTGCTTGATTTTCTAGAACGTGGTATGACAATTGAGGCGGATGCAAGTTGAGAAGGGCGATTTAGAACAAAAGGCGAGAATTGCTGACCTCTGGAGTCGCGCTTCTAAACGCGACCGCACGCGTTGACTCGCATTGTACAACTCAGTGAGCAAATTCAGTTGGGGAATTTTTAATACATACACTTCAGACTTACGCCGACTCTTCCTTAATCTTAAGAGTTTTTTAAGAACCCTTTTCCATTTTTTCGACAATGACGACTTTAAAATTATGGTGCAAAATTGGATATCGTCATAGGCTCCAACTTAAGGTGTACCTCGATATTATAATTGTTTAAATTCGAATGGTGACTATGTAGAGAAATAGTTTAGGGTGTATATAAGATGTGTAAGTATAATAATCTTTTAATTTTTTTAAAATAACTTCACTCGGCTCTTAATTTCCGAATAAGCCTCGTATTAGTAGAAGTTTTTTCTTTGATATGAAGACGCAAAAAAAAGATCTAAAATTAGTAGAAGATTAGGAGCATGTTATAATTGTACGGTATTCCATTGTGTATTTAAAGGTTCACGAAAATCAGATAATTCATTTTGGATCAAGGTTTGTTGATGGTTTAATATAATAAGGGAATAAACTAGGTGAAATTTTATCTCAGAAATGTTTTGTGTTGTGAATTCAAATCAAAGAGTCGCTTCGTGGTGATAAAATGAGACTGTTAATTAAGGTGAGTTTATAATTTCAAGAAGGTCTAGCTTCACGTCATCGGGGAAAACCTTTAAAGAATTATAACAATTATAATATTTTTGTATTTTTAACGGGGACGTAGTGTATTTTTAGATGGAGAATTACTCCGCCATTAAAATTCATAAATGAACTCTTCACGAATTCCTCTTAAACGTTTTGCCTGGATTTAACAGCACTTTGTACAAGTTCGTTTGGTCGAGCTTCTAATTAATTCTAAATGAAATAGCAAACAGAAGTTTAAACAAACTTGTGCTGCAATCATGCTATTGAGGGATGTTATCCTACGGGGTAATTCATGCTGCAACTAAATAAATTCAGCCTCTTCCGTTATTAGCTTTTAAACCTGGTTGTTTTAAAAGGAACGACAACTTTACGGCCAACATAAAAATAAATGCATTATATTGAAGATGATATAACGGCAGGGCAAAATATCACAAGGTGTAGGTGGCATTTAACATTTTTATGAATTAATTAAACTTCATTTTATGTGTTAGTAGGTATTAAGCGGTAATTGCTTTCGCAATTTATTGTTGGAAGGTCATAAACAACAGCTGATCTGTTAATTTGCAATTAATAAATTTCTGTGAGAAATGCGCCACGACATGGTGTAAGATCTAATTTATGGTTGCTCTAATAAACATTTTTTAATTGCTTTTTTATAGCTCTATATCTTGTTTAATTTGTCTGGGCATATATTGATGCGACCTGTCTAGTATTCAAATATTAAAGGTATTATTGTATCTCTTTGTTAGGGTTTGTGAGTCCGGATAGCGCATAAAATTTTTGTGGGCACGCGCTTACGTGAGCTAATTGATTTTGTCCCAATTTTGCTTAATAAATAAAAAGGCAGTTGATATCTCGTAGCGTGCACGAAGTTGATTACGAAACACATTAAATTTTCCCATACTAAAAGGAAAAACTCCTAATTGTAGCTTCGAATAAAGTGAATATTTACAGACACTTATACTGTATTATAATCTTTAGAACCTTTTACATATTCATTAAGTTATCAAAAACCTTCTAGAAAAAATAGATATGTTGATTAACAGGAAAATTGGCGTTTGAATTCCTTTAACAGTAGCATTATAATGGTTTTATTCCATGTTAGTTATAATAATCTAACGTTACATATGTGTGCTCTTTACGCAAACTTATTTCATCAGTAAAACCGGCATTAAATTAGCTACACAAGTTGAAACTAATCTTACATTACTTACAGTATACTGAAGCAAGGGAACACTATCCAAAATAAATTAAAATAGCTCAAAATCTATTTTCAATTACAATAATTGAACGTTACATACGTGGAATGAGTTGAAGTGACCTACAACAATTATGTCTGATTGAAATTAAAGAAATTAGTTCATACTATTGTGAAATTTATTGCAGTAGATTGAGGTTAAGTGCACACTACTTATGACTGCAATAATAGATCGATATGCATGTGGAATATATTGAAAGTTTTTGAAGCAATAATCCGGTTAATCAGTCAATTTATTAATTAAAATTCCTTTAAACTTCATGATTAGTATGAAATTAATTTAAAATTGGTAAAGGATTAAGTTTTAGGGAACGTTATACAAAATAGGTTACATAGATTTAAAAATTGGTTGTCCACAAAAAGCTAATCTTAGATATGTACGGAATTATTTGAAATCGGTTAAGCTAATGAAACGAACTCGAAGTTATGGATTAAAGCTAAGCTGAAATCTATTGCAGGAAATCGGGATTAAATTAAATTTTTCTGAAATAACATAATTGTTTTATTCCTTGAACTAAAACTGAAATCGCTGGACATTCAGTTAAAATTAAGGCAGGTTTTGTTCTACTTGTAATCGATTTATCCCTCGACGTGTCTGTCATTATTTGTTTGTACATGATTTTGTTCTGATCTCCCTCGGAAAATCCTCTTTCTTCTATTGTTTGGTTATCGTAGGATTGCCACGAATGGTAATACGCTGGTGTGAACGTTCGTGAAACTTCCTATGACTTTCTAGGATTCTTCGCTGGCTTTGTTGGAATTTCTTTTAATTTATTTACCCTCTAGAGGCTTCCCATAACTTCCAAGGAACTACTGACAGGCTTTCTCGGATCTTTTTTAAGATTCTGTATTTATACAGACTCTTCATTGACGCCGGCATGTTTTGATTTAATTTTCATTATTTCATCAGACCGGTGAATTCTCCAGTCAACTCCTTTTCCATGCTTCCTTTGGACTTTTCGAATTTGCCAGGACTTTCTCAAAACTGGATTTTCCCAGAATTTCTTTTGTATTTTCGTACTTTCTCAGCGTTTTGCGTCTGGCTTGTTCAGGACTCCTTACTAATTTCCATCGGGTTTTTTGTTTGGATTTCGTCTTCTTATTTAGGATTTCACTTGCTTATCTAGCTTTCCTTCAGACTAGGTTAGGCCTTTTCGTTTACTTCTTCGGTTCTTAAATTTTATAGTTTTTCTGGAGTTCTTGCGAGTTCCTTAGATCTCAACATTAAATTTTCCAGGAGGTCTTTCCATTTTTTGTGCTGCCTCAGGAGGTACTTCTCCTATGAGTTTTTCTATTTTGCTGGACTGCTCACGACTTCTTCCAGATTCGACACTGACTTTACCAGTACTTCCTTGGGAGTTTGGACATCTTTGCTGCTTCAGCACTTTTCTTTGACTTGCTCAGGATTCCATACTGATTTATAGTTGAGCCAAACTTTTAGTAGTGAATTTACTGTTGACTTCAAGATAAGCTGCAAGTGTTAAGGTCGTTGTAGGTAGGCGATCAAGAACGTATTCAGGAAAATTTGTGAATGGATAAATAAATATGTTATACAACCAGAAATGCTTAAATAATTCTTTATTTTTAAATTACATAATATACACATTTGACACGCTTTCCTAATATTATTAAACGCAAATCTACATGTTATTGTATTTATCTAATTTACACAGCCTCGATGTCACTAAATTCTGAGGTATCAGAAGATGAATCAGCTCCTAAATTAATTATTAAAGGTTTGAATTCATATTTTGGTGCATACTTCTGTTCAACCTTAACGATGTATTTCACGCAATTTTTGCAATGTTTATTAATTTCACAAGCAGCATCTATGATAAGAGCCAGAACATTTTCGCTTAACCTAGGAGAAGTATTTCTTTTTCTGACGTTTGTTTTCAAAGTACTCCACATTATTTCGGTCGGAAAATTTCTGAGTGGTTTTTATAAATATTAAAAATTATTTGCTGCGCTTCAACGAGAAGATGCTGGCGTGTTGCACTTGAATTTATATTTTCTCTGTCACTATTACTATTTACATTCGTCGGTATCACTGCTTGCAATTTCCCTAATTTGATTATTACCGTCGCTATAGAAAGGTCTCCAGGAAGCCATGAAGTAACTGCGACTGGTAAAAACTAGCATCTTTCGAAAACAAATGATTCATATTCAACAACAAATTTAACATGATTACCTACATCGTTAGTGGACAACAGCACGCATTATAACGTTAAGATATTTAACAATATTCAGGGAATAGATGGTCAGTCATCTGGTAATTTTATTTAATCTTACCTAGATACCTCGTATATATTATAATTATGCCCAGTTTCAATAAAAAGTTGCATCACCGGATTTTACTGCCATTGCCAAGAAAGTTAAATGTGGCCCTCACCACAGACAAACAAACACCAACGCTAGTTTTCAGAGACTACATGCTACCTGCTGACTGGTAATCGCATTCGAGTAGGGATTTAAACATTCGGTACTAAATGTTTGGTCCTGCTTTACTTCAGACTTCTTTAGGACTTTTCTCTGATTAGCGAAGAACTGATTTTCTTCCACAGAACTGATTTACTTCTGAAGAACTGGTTTTGAAAATCACTTCTTTAAGTTCTTTAATACTCGACATTAACATTGACTCAGAGCTTTCCTTCGATTGTGCAAATCTTTGTACTTTCTTACTTCTCTGCCTTTGAATGTGTATGTTTTTCGGGATTTCCTGTGACTGTGTTAGCATTTGATATGTTCTTCTCAGGATTCCCCATTAAATTGTTTAGGATTTCCTACCGCTTTTTCGGGATTGCGCACTCTTCAAGGTATTTCTTTCGTTTCCAGAACCCTCTGTTTTCTTCAGACTTGGCTTTGGACTTACGAGCTGTTTTGGTATTCTTTGATTTGAATTTTGTTTGCTCTTTTCCACTTCTGAATGATTTTCCAGGACTTCCCTAACACTCCTACAGGACTTTTTTTGAGTTACCCAGAATTTTTCCCTGGCGGCTACTCTCCTCAACATGTAGTCCAAATTGTCCTCGAGTTGTATTCTATTTCGAATTTCCATATGACGGTCATTGTTCTTCCTTTTAACCTTATTTCTTGCGATCACATTCAATCAGGCTGTTTTTGGACCATCTTTCATCTTTCCAATCGTGGCCAATAAACTTATAAAATTATATTTTCATTGTAATTTATAGGACCTACTCAGAACTGCTCAAACTGCTAATATATAGTTAATATGAAATCGTACAAAATACGAAAATAAGGTAGGAACCATAAATGTAATAGTGTAGTTGGTTGTCCACAAATTAATGAATGTACAGGAACAAGGGCTGGAAGACAATATATACTTATAGGTTAACAACACTAGATAATTAGCAATAATTATTAGATTAGGGGTGTTAGATGTAGATTAGAAATAGATATCTGTATATTGATTTATATATATATATATATATTGCTATGATATAATGGGGGGGCTTAGATACTAATTTGGCGGGGGTGCTATCTAAAGGTTTTATTGTTATTTGTTGAAAATTTAT
>JABXWE010053341.1:0-15573 GCA_014611495.1 Limonius californicus
ATTTTTGAAAAATGACTCTTACCATTGAATTCTACTTTTGCCAATCTATTACTGATTTAAATATTTCTACCTATTTCTGATACACCCTGTATATATATGTGTGTATGTATATATATATATATATATATATATATATATATATATAGACTAACATGATAACAGATGTCCCCCTCCAGACTATTGTCGACCTCTCTTGCCGATTTTTTAATTTTTTTGATTATCTGCAAAGTTATTCAGCGAACTGTTTTAATTGGTACACAAGCTATACACGCTAATTTTCGATTTAAAGTGTTTTCACCATTTTATTTTTTTCTGATTTGAAACTGTTACAGTCTAATTAACTTTTCTTGCGAAATCATACGCGAAATGTAATACAGGGACGCTGAGTTGTTTTGTTTTTTTACCTGAACGCCAATAATTTAGGCTAAATAATACTAAAATGTCAGCTAAATCAAACGACTGTTACACAATAATTCGTTAACAGAACTAGAACGTCAATTTATGGATAAACAGCCTTCATTACCTGCAGTTACGTACCCTCATTATTGCTATGTTGGCAATCTATACCGATCAAATAAATTTTAACGTCCATTAGCTGAAATGGGGATTTTCACTACTTAGGAATTCATATGTGTCGTCAATATGAAATTTACTTAAGAGATTGTAACAACTCTTTACTTTCATAGTATCATTTATAAAGGTAGTCTTATTTGATTGGTAAATATTTTCTCAACATTCAGGTAGATAACTACGTTATAAGAATCTGCTGCTCGAAAATGGTTTTCGCATATTAATTTTGTATTAAAGGTTGGCCTATTTTGACTGCTCTACATAATCTATAAATTTGTAATACATATTCATTGCCACCCTGTATAAACAGCATAACTAATGAAATTTTCGAAAAGGTGACTGTGGAAAACAAACACATCAGAGGTCAGTATAGAATAAAGTGTGTTACCTGAAACCCATGTATATCTTTCGTCTAAATAAACTATTTTGATTTACTTCTTCGTATAGTACCTAAAACAAAACATTTATTAAATATACATTTTGCAATAATCCTATCTTTGAAGTCTTAGCAATAATAATTGATACAAGTGGAAACTATTGTAACTACCGGGCTTGACTTTGGTAGTCATCATACTATTGTACTGAAGATTATAAGCTGTTCGGTTTAAGTATAAACTCGATTGGTTTCTCAAGATCATACTGTATGTGCATAAATCTAGAATAGTGGCAACTAATTAAACATGTAGGTGGTATTACAACTTATTTATGAATTTATATCGGAGTTTGATTGCATATATTTAAATAAATATAAATAATATTAAATTAATAAATTATTTAACTGGGGAAACACTTTATAATATGATTTATATGTCCATATCTTGATATTATATTTTTTATTTACCACAGTGCTAAACAGCTTAATCTAAGTTGGCTGATGCTGTTCTGAAGGTAACCTTCCATTCATTTTTATTTACGGAATAATTTGCCTATAGAAGCCATTGTATTTAGATTAATAAAAATATTATTACTTTATAATATTATTAACTTTAAAGTGTATTTAACAGTTTCGCAAAACTGGTGTCAAAATCTGTTTCACTGTAAGTAATTATTTATGTTTAGACCAATACAGGTTTTTTCTTTCTGTAGTACAAGATTATTGCCATATAAAAATGCCATACTTCTACTAACTTGATACCAGCAGTATTACTTTCGGTATTTCTATAACTGCTTTTGAGGAAAAAGTAAATATGTAGTTTCGCTTACTCGCCATATAGCATAAATGCTAAAATGGCGGGATCTCTTTTTACGAACCTGCATATAAGTATAGAAATATTTAAAAAATACCTAGTAAGGGCAATGTTGGGACAGGCCCTGTTCTGAAGAACTGCGTATAACTACCGAAATAAATTTAAAATATTTAGTTAGGACAGTGTTGAGGCGATCCGATTTCAAGAAGCGGCGAAAGAAGAAACTATAGAAATATTTAAAAAATAATAGTAAGGACAGTTGTGGGACAGGAGCCGGTTTTAAGGAACCTGCGTATATCTATACAAATAAATTAAAAATACCTAATTAGAACAGTGTTGAGAGAGGATGCTGTATTTTAGAATCAGCTTATGAATACTAAAATAATTAAAAAGTATCTAATATGTAATTAGAACAGTGTTGGGACGGGGATCCGTTTTTGAGAACCTGCGTATACCTATAGAAACATTTACCTAAAAAATAATAGTAAAGACAGTTTTGGGACAGGAGCCGGTTTTAAAGAAGCTGGGTAAAGCTACGGAAATAATTAAAACATATTTAATATCTAGTTAGAACAGTGTTGCGACAGGGATCCGTTTTTAAGAACCTCCGTATAGCTATAGAAATATTTAAAAAATAATAGTAAAGACAGTTTTGGGACAGGAGCCGGTTTTAAAGAAGCTGCGTATAGCTACAGAAATAATTTAAAAATATTTAATATCTAGTTAGAACAGTGTTGGGACAGGGATCCGTTTTTAAGAACTTCCGTATAGCTATAGAAATATTTAAAAAATAATAGTAAAGACAGTTTTGGGACAGGAGCCGGTTTTAAAGAAGCTGCGTATAGCTACAGAAATAATTAAAACATATTTAATATCTAGTTAGAACAGAGTTGGGACAGCGATCCGTTTTTGAGAATCTGCATATAACTATTGGAATATTTAAAAAATACCTAGTAAGGACAGTGTTGGGACAGGAGCCTGTTTTGAAGAACCTGCATATAGCTATAGAAATATTTAAAAAATACCTAGTAAGGATAGTATTGAGATAAGAGCCTGTTTTGAAGAATCTGTGTATATAGCTACAGAAATAATTAAAATATACCTGTTAGTAGAGTGTTGGCACAGGGACCCTTTTTTGAAAACATACGTATAGCTATAAAATAACTTTAAAAACACCTAGTAAGGACAGTGTTGGCACAGAAGCCTGTTTTGAAGAAGCTAAGTATCGCTAGCTAGTACAGTGTTGGGAGAAGGACTTGTATTTTAGAATCTGCTTATAGCGACTGAAATAATTTAGAAATAACTAGTTAGCGCATTGTTGGAACAGGTATCTGTTTTTAGAGCCTTCATAGGGCTACAGATATAATTAAAACATATCTATTTAGAAGAGTGTTGGAACAGGGACATTTATTTAAAAACTTGCTTATAGCTACAGAAATAATTAAAAAATGCCCAGTTTGAACAGTGTTGGGAGAAATACCTGTTGTTAAGAACCTATTTATAGCTATAGAAATAATTTTGAAATACGAGTACTTAGTCAGGACAGTGTTGGGACAGGGACCTGTATCTGCGTATAGCTACTGAAACAATTATAAAATATCTAGTTAGAACATTATTGGGACATGGATATGTATTTAGAGCCTGCGTAGCGCTACAAATACAATCAAAAAATACCTACTTGAAAGTGTTAAGAAAGGTTCTTCTTTTTAAAAAATTACGTGTAGCAGCAAAAATAATGCAAAGTACCCAGTTTGAACAGTGTTGGGATAAAGACCTGTTTTTAAGAACCTGCGTATAGCTATAGAAATAATTTTGAAATGCCTAGTCAGCACATTGTTGGAACAGGCACCTGTATCTGCGTATAGCTACTGACACAATTATAAAATATCCAGTTATAACATTATTGGGACATGGATATCTTTTTAGAGCCTGCGCGGGGCTGCAGATACAATCAAAAAATACCTAGTTGAAACAGTGTTAAGACAGGTTCCTCTTTTTAAAAACTAACGTATAGCTACAAAAATAAACAAAAACACCCAGTTAGAACAGTGTTGGGACAGGGACCTATTTTTAAGATGTGTGTATGTATAGCTAGAAAAATATTTAAAAAATACCTACTTGAAACAGTGTTAAGACAGGTTCCTCTTTTTAAAAACTTACGTACCTATAGGTACAAAATAATTATAAACACCCAGTCAGAACAATGTTGGGACAGGGACCTACTTTTAAAAACGTGTGTATAGCTACAAAATATTTCAAAAATATCTACTTGAAACAGTATTAAGACAGGTTCCTCTTTTTATAAACTTACATATAGCTACCAAAATAATTAAGGCCCAGTTAGGACAGTGTTGGGACAGGGACCTATTTTTAAAAACGTGTGTATAGCTACAAACTATTTTAAAATACCTAGTTAGGACAGGGTCTGGACAGGGACCTATTTTTTAGAATCTGCGTATAACTACAGAAATAATTTAAAAAATATGTAGTTATAACAATGTTGGGACTGGGACTCGTTTTGGAGAACCTGCCGGTGACTACAGAAATAATTAAAAAATATATCGTTAGAACAATGTTAGTACTTCTTCGAGTACTGTATCTCTTACGAGACGTAGAGATCTTCTCTCCTACGCCTATGCCGCGCGTTTAATTTGTCACAGACATAGAGGACGTACAGCTTAACGTGAGCTCTGAACCACGGAAGTGTAAACACTTCTATCCAGAGAAGATTTACTAGGCAGACTACCTCGCTGGTTTGCCATTGGTTCGCGAGAGAGAACGGCCGTTAAAAATCCGATATTCCGGTACTGGGAATCGAACCCAAGACCTTCAGCGTAGAAGTCTAACGCTCCAACTTCTAGCCTACCGCCGCTTTTGTTGTTAGTACAGGAACCCGTTTTTGGAAACCTGCGTATAGCTATAAAAATAATTTAACAAATCCCCAGTTGTAGATGTGTACTACGAAAAAGTACTATGAAATTGTAGATATACAGGTTGTCTTTAAAAGGTACCAAAATAGCAGTTAGGCGGTCAAGAAAACACGTGTCAGTCAGATTTGTTTCGTGTCACACTTCTACGAAAACTGTGCTAAAATGATTCGACATGAATTTTCTTTTGGCGAATTGATCGATGTGCAATTGATGTATGGAAAAGCTAAACAATTAAAGCACGACTTAATTTTCTAAATTTGAGTAGGTAGCTCGTTTAATTTTTTTTTTTTGAACATTTACGCCAAACATCTCGTGAACGGTGCAAGATATATGTTCAAAAAGTAGGTTTTTTTTGTGGAAAGGTTCAAGTTTCCATAATTTCTACGGAAAAGTGACAAACTCCCCACACAAAAAAAACAGAATTCACCGGAGCTTCCGCATATTTCGTTAAGTTATTGCAAGTTTGATCATTTTTGGCATCAAACGTTTATTCAGTATTTAAAATTTCGTAATTCTAGCTTATACGACTAATACGTTATTTAAAAAAAACAACCTCGGGGATACATCTCTGAAGAGCTGTAGGGTGTTTTTGATATGGGTATTTTCGTAACTTTTAGAAACACCCTGTACATTAGATATAACACCCCTTGGCCATAGAGATTGATATTAAAATCTGGTACAATAGCAACCAATAAAATTTAATAATAACTATCATCCAGTTCCACAATATCAAACAAAACAACATCGTCGTTGACTCCATTTACGTTAACAGCCAATAAAATGTTTTCACATTATTGTTTTGTGGGTTCCTAGTGAAGATTAATTTATGTGTGTGGTTTAAAAACCGCTACAAATTGAATGTGAGGTTATGTATTTACTTTAACTAGCCACATTTTGATTGGTTGTCATATAAAACCTTGGTGAGGTGTTTTCACAGCCTTCGTCAAGAGCACACTCATTTCGTAATTTGAAAATATTACAGCTTTCCTGATTATCATCACGAAAAATATTCACAAAAAAATATTTATATTTTTACGGTTGTTGTCCGCCGTTTTAAGAAGATCCTAGAATGTATTCTTATAACAGTGGAAGAAAGGATATATTTTTCTTTTGTTTTAGGTGAAAGTATTAAATCTTAAGGTGTTAATATATGTATTTTCCTTTATATTTCAATGGCCGAATAAAGAATAAGATAAATTATTTGAATTGTTGTACCGGTTTCATTAACTTTAAAGTAAGGTTAGCACAAAATTCTAGCAATTTTTCCAGTTTGTTTTTCTTGTATAAACAAAATATGCATAACTATATAGTACGCGAACCTGTTCGCCGGCAGTTTTGAACCAGTTTTTTTGAGTTATTTCTTCTACAAAGTTTGTAATTGCTAAAGTTATTAAAAAAACCGTTCGTTGTGTACACATTCACAAACAACCTGTAAAAGTTAGACTGTCGTAGTGACCAATTACACGAGGTACTTTTTGTTAAGGCAATTTTTCCTTTCGAATTCAATGAATAGTTTTATTTTCTTAATTATTAATGCACGTCGACGCCTTTCACAACATCAAAAGTTTAGTAAATTAATTGTGACACTAATCAATACAAATATGGTTTGTAGTAATTGGCTATTAATAAGATTTTTTTTGTTCCTGTTTAATTGGTATTGAATTAAACCTGTCCGTGTGATTTAATTTAGCGACGACTTTCGCCAAGGCGCTTAATTTTACTGAATACTTTGGGATATCTTGTTTGCTGCTATTGTTGTTCCATAAGTAGTTACCCCAGATTCAAAATTTAAATGTGTTATAATTTACAATGCCTTATAGAAATAAAAAATGATTGATTATACTTCCTTATTTATACCTGGAAGGATCGAACGGGTCTATTAAACGGTAAATTATAGATACTAGTAGAATGATACACATTTTTTATTTATTATTACCACTGCATATATTATATATTACTCTCAAGCAACCCACAATTGTCAGAAACCGTTTCTTACAAAATTTATTTACTTATTTTATCGCGAATCGTTTTAATGATAACACACTTCTTAAATTATGTACTGTTGCAAATATTTTGCTGTAGTACATTTAGTTTCCACTCTATCGCTATAAATCTAGACGAGCGCCGATCAATTAGCTTTGTCACACAGTTTACGTTGTTTAAAAATGCGGAACTATTTATTATTCCTATTGTAACGTGGCATCACCTTACGAACAGTGCGTTGACATTTTTTTAAACCATTATCAAGGTACTACTTAGAACTCACAAAGGCAGAAAATCGTATGCAGGGATTAATTCAGCGTAACTTCCTGTCTTTCTTTGATTAATGGCTTTTTTCCTTATGTGAATTTTCCAAGATTAGCAAGTAAATCGCCTCTTATCGTATCGAAAATTTACATGTTTAATAAAATTTTCGTACTGGAGTACTTTCGCGAATCTTACAGATAATGTTCCAAGAAGCTATAAATGAACATGATAAACATACGAAATTGAAATAAGCATTAATAACATCAATCTGCAAGAAATGAGAGAAAAAATATGAGAATTACAGCGGCGTAAGTGCAATAGCAACGATGGGAATACATATATGGAAAAGTAATACAAAATAAGATAGAAGCCCAGATACAAGGAACAAGGAAAAATTGCTTAAGGTCAAGTAAGTTTCGCCAGGATCCGAACGTTTTTACGCGGCCGATTTGGCGCGGTCGGTTTGACGCGAACGATTTGGCGCAGACTCAGTTGGGCGCAAAGACGTTTTAACGCAAACGTATATTATTAAAGTTTAAAATATTAAAAATCTGTCGCAAAGATTCATGCATTTGTTTGAGTTATAAATAATATATTTTTTTTACTACTATCATGAGAAAACCTTATTGTTTACCTCATTTGTGTAATGAGAAGTAGTTCATTATTAACCTAGGTAAATAATAATAATTCATTATTTACCTAGGTTAATAAAGATAATGAAAATTATCAAATCACGGCTCGCACTAGCCGCTGCCCCTCGAAGCTCAGGCGGAGTACAATTTTCCATTTCTAAATCACTGTCGCTTTGTTCGTTAAGATTCTCAGCCATATTTTAATATTTTGTTGTAATACTTTTACTTAAAACCTTCCAATTATTTTAGAATAATGACGTTCATTGGAACCCATCAGTTTCAATTGTTTTATTCGTTGCCTTGGTAACCGAGCCCCAGGCTACTTAATATTCCGATATGTTTGAATAATAGGGGAAATGGCTAATTTTAAAATAAAAATAAGATCTTTTGGTGTTAGTTCGGCTATTAGTATTAAAAAAAATACTATATATACTTCGGTTGAGAAGGCAATTATTTACCTCGAAAATTATATCCTTCGGCGCTACGCGCCTCAGGATATAAACTTTCTCGGTAAATAATAGCTCACTTCTCAACCTAGGTATATAATATACTATTTATTTGTGTAATTTATAATTTTTGGAACTGGCATTTTAAAGAATTATTAGCAGCAAAATAATTCACTTTAATAACACATTTTTAACCTTAAAAATGTGTTTTTAAATTTATTTCTAAACCAATATTGTAGTCATTTGGGGGAAAGGCAACTACCAAACAAATAAAATACACTCATCTAAATTTTAATAATAACAAATGTGTTCCTTGACACACTGTATGTTTTGATGTAGGTAAATAGTAATTTTCTGATTAAATAACGTAAATATAACAATATTGTTTGTTACGGGCCAATCGAGCTTTTCCGACGACCCGTAACTGGATAGGTGGAAAAAGGCCTACAGCTTAGTTCAGAGGAGTAGGGGAGTTCGTGAAAACCGCTTACGGGAGGAAATCTTTAGTTGTGTACAAAGTAAGTCAAAATTTGTGGGCGCCACCTTCCAAATACAGCTGATTGTAGGTCCTCGTGGAAGGCCCAGAAGCCAACAGCTCACGGGAATGGAACTCACCTTTATTGTGCCTCCTCCTATATATTTAAGTTTGCAAAATTCGTACACAAACAAGTACAAAAGACACAATAAGAGGCAGTAAGTTTTTAACACACATATAATTAAACTGTTAAAAATAACATAGCACAAGAAAAAAAAGGACAACAAATGATTACATATTTTTTTACTTTTAGAACGTTCAGAGAAAAACTCGCCATACACTGGTGAAACGATATTTACGTTTTTCATACAGCTACGTGCACCAGGGACGCTGAAGTTCACAAGAATAATATAGGATATAATTTTGTAAGCTTTATAAATAACAACAAACACCACATATGGCGACTGAAGGTCCGTCTTTCTAGTTACATGAAAGCAAAATTTGAAGTTTGCAAGTTAACGCGAACAAAAAAAGGTTTCTTTCTCGCAACATCAAAAACAAGATTTTACCTTGAACGATTCTAGGAGCGGGCGTTACAATACTGTGGTTGTTCCTTCTTTCTTTTCCCCGATGCAGGTACAGCCTGAGGTGCTTTCAAGTCCGGGAAAAAGGGTAGACGATTCCCGGAAAGTTTGAGGCGAAGACTTGGTTGGTACGCCTCTAGGACTTAAGATGATTTTCAAAGGGAGTCGATAGGCGTTCAGAGCGACGGTAACTTCAGGTGATTACAACACAGTCACCAATTTTAACCATCACCTTTTCACGGGTTTAATCCAGTGGGGTAACGAAACACAACGTTTACGGGGTCGATTCGCTTATATCCGAATTAGATCGAAAGAGCAACTTCACTTAATTGCCCTATATCAAGGCTGAATTGGTAAACATATATTTGGATCCGACTTAGTCGAAATACGTTAAACTCAAGATTAGCAGACGCCGCGAATAACACATTTTATTTTCGTTACGGCCCCCGTACGGGCGACCGGAGTCATTAAAGGTGGAATGCTGACTGACGAACTTTCGCAACGGAAATCTTCCCTTCCCCCAAAGGTTGCACCATATTTCGAAACTGCATGAAATGTTCTAGAACGAAAATTAACACGTGTTACTTTCGAGAGAAGTCTAAAAACATTTCCTAAATGCTAGCACTGTTTAACAAAGAAATTCCTAGAAATCCTGTCTGATCGGCGAAAATAGCTTACAAAGAAAAAACCTTGAGACTGGTTTGGTCATAAATTAATTTCTGAGAGGAAAATACTAACAAAACTGTTAACAACGCTCAATCTTAGAAAAAAGCAAAATAGCGAAACTGTATCCAACATACAAACGGCAAATTAATATAACGTTATTAATTCCGACGAAGCGGCAATCAAATTAAGAAATTAATTCCTATAAAGCGGCAAATTTTAAAAGAACATAACATGTTGCCTAAAAAATTCCTGAATGCTTATTTTTTAAGGTTTGCTGAAGATATATTTAGTAAATCAGTTGTAAGTGAATTTAGTAATAAAATTGCATTATTCAGCAAATTTATTAATAACAAAACTTTTTATAAAATAATCGCGCCCAAACGTCCCTGTACGCAACCGCTTCTACGCCCCACCGATTTTTGCCCTAAACGGTTCTGCCCCCAACTGTCCATTCGCGCAAACGAGTTTGCGCCAAAACGTAACTCGGGTTGCGCCGTAGGAAGATCCACCATTGACCACATCTACACGATAAAACAGCTAATGGGTAAAAAAGAAGGCAAAAAACAAAGCAATACCGTATCCCGAAGAAAACTCTTGAAAGGAAATACGAATATGCCTAAAATTGATAAAGCAGTAAAGAATTTGTAGAAAAACAACAAGACAGCAGTGAAAACAGGAAATAATGTTGCTAATAATTTTGTAATATCCAAAGTAGTACCACAGGGATGCTCCACATAACCCACACTATTTAAAATATTAATAGAACATGCGCTACGGAAACGAACATGTTTATACAATATACATATACATGATGACCAGGTAGATATTGCAGAGGACGCGGTACATCTTAGTTTTATGGTAAGAAATCTTAAAGAAGAATACACCAACGTTGGGTTAGAGATTATCTTTTGGAAAACAGAATATTTTGCCATATTAGAGAAACTTAGAAATACAGACAAATTTAGAAATTAAGGGACCCAAGAAATTTAAGTACCTAAGTGTTAGAGTGAGGAAGAAGGCGACTTCTTCTTCTTCCCGTGGTACTTCAGACTTCATTAGACCTTGAGTTCCTGCAGCCATCGGCTTTAATCTTTTTTATTTCTTGCCCTTCTCCAATTTGCCGCTCCTAGCAGCTGTCTGGCGTTGCTCTCAACTTGTCCTTCCATCTCTCTGCCTTTTCCTTTTTCGTCGGCCTTCTATCACCCCTTTAAAAATTCTTCCTAGTAATCTGTTGT
This sequence comes from Limonius californicus, assembly GCA_014611495.1. Classification (NCBI taxonomy): domain Eukaryota; kingdom Metazoa; phylum Arthropoda; class Insecta; order Coleoptera; family Elateridae; genus Limonius; species Limonius californicus. The sequence goes on from JABXWE010053341.1 coordinate 10,973, forward strand.
GTTGTGTTGCTTCGCATGTCCCACCCACCGTAATCTCCTTACTTTTATTATATTCAAGTCCTTATAAAGATTTACTAGCCCATGGTTGTATTTTATACGCCATCCATCATTTTCTTTTGGAGGGCCGTTTCTTATGTGAACAGTTAACGTCTGTTCTATTTTCGCCGTCACAGTCCATCCTTCGCATCTGTATGTCACTACCGGTCTTGTTATTAGTGTCTTATATATGGTGATTTGGCAGAAATGTGTATCGACCTGACCAGATGGCATAGAGCGTTATATGCTTTATTGCCTTTACTTATTCTTTTTATTGGCCTTCGTTATTTTAAATCCTAGATATTTGAAATTCGTCGCAACCTCTATATTTTTTCTCCAGGGGTTACGTGCTGTCCTAGTCTTCTGATTGGTTTAGTTAGCATACATTTTATTTTACTCTCATTCACTTCCAAGCCTATTTTCTCGCTTGTTCTTCTACCATAGCGACTATATTGACGTCGTTCGCGTGTGCTGTTATTAGGGTGGTCTTATTAAGGATCGTTTCATGTAGGTCTATGTTTATGTCACACATTATTTTTTTTAGTGCCACGTTAAATAGTATGGGCACTAGGCCATCTTCCTGCCTGAAATCTTATTTTAAATCGAATTCCTCCGTGACCTCATTTTAAATTTTAACCCTGCCCTTGCAGTTGTGCATTGTCACGCTGGCTATTCTATCTAGTTTGGTTGGTACGCTTATGAGCTCCGTTTCTTCGAAAAGTATGAGCTTGTCTATGCTATCGTACGCCTGTCTGACGTCTACGAAGAGTTGGCATATAGGTACTACCTATTTCTTTAGCTGGCTCTAAAATTTGTAAATAATTGGTCTACTGTTAATCTCCCTGTACGAAAACCGCCCTGGTGTTCACGGATGATTTTTTTCGCATATGGGTTTATTCTTTTTCGCAGGAAGTTGGATAGGACTTTGCAGGCTGTGCATAAGAGTGAACACAAAATGTATAAGACAATCAGATATCAGTTTTGTGAGATGAAAACATGATCAAGTACACGAAAACTAAGATATACAATACAATGATACAGAGCATCATAACAAGAACAACAGCGGGAAGGTAACAGAGACGGAAATGGAGTTTTGGAGGAGATGCTGTAGATTAATAAAACTGGAGAAAATAACAAACACATACGAAGGAGTGTGGACAGGGAAAAAGATGTCACCACCTACATATAAGAGAGAAGATTGTTATGGTATGGGCAAGTTAAGAGGATAGAGGGCAACAGATGTTAAAAAGGGTTATAGGATGGAATCCTATGGGGAGACGAAAGAGAGGAAGGCCTAGAAGATTATAGCGGGAAGAAGTCGATGGAGAAGATACACCTGCAAGATGGAGATTGGGAGAACAGGGACGACTGTAAAAATCGTATATACAAATAAAGTTTTCGAACGTTTGGGTACTGCTGGACGAAAGCTTGTGGTAATTTATGACTAGGTGCTATCTGTTTTTAGTTATTGCTACTACTGAACATTTTATTTAGGTTATTATAAGTGGACTAGTCAGAGCCATAATAATTCACCTCAAAATCTTTTTAATGAGATCCATATTTTTTTGTCAGCATGCCATCGTTTAAGAAATAATTGGAAAACAAGCAATAAATTGTTAAACTGAAACAAATTAATATTTGCCAAATTTGTTTGATAAAAATTGTTCCGCATCTAAATAGACATAATTATGTCGGTACGTGTATAAAAATTTAGAAAAATCCGAATTACAAATCGCAATTAATTGAGAGATTTATTTTGATTGCCCACAACAAATTATTTAAAATCCAATTAATTCGGTTTAAAACCCCAAATTGATGACGCTATAAGTTAAGTTGTTAAATTAGGTTTAAAACTGTCAATCTTGAAATTCCTATCCGCATAACTGCGGAACGTAAAAATAGACACGCTTGTAGTAGAATTCTAGTAAAAAATTTGGAGATTCTATCGCAAGTTGGATTTACATCAGATTGTAAAACATTCCTCGCAAAAAATTGAACTTGACCCGAGTAATTTTTCTTTAACACAACGGTGTAACCTAGATATCTAACGAACAAATCTTAATTTTTTCCAGCGCAAGTTGTCTTTTGTAGCAGTCTACGTGTGCCGAAATCCAAACGATTTCGCAATTTTATTTCTAGATAAATATCAGCTAACACAATATAGAAAAACCCATGTAACAGGACTGATTAATAACTTAATTATAGCCACTGTCATGCTTAATATTCTTTAAATTAATCCCATATATGAGCAGAAATTATTACCTTAATATTCTCGCGTAATAACAAGTGTTATAAATTCCACAAAACGAAACGTACGATAATGCGGGTATCAAAATATAATTTAAGAATGAATCCCAAAAGTCCAATTATTTATTTTTAAGGTGCATCGTAATGTTTTGCATAAAATTACGGTAATCATTAAGAAAACAATCCCTGCATCTGCTTTAAAACTCGACCTAAACAAAAACCATATAATCTAACGAGAGAATAAATTTATGACTTCAAAAAACACCGAGTGATGCCTTTTAATTTGTGTTTCTTCTGAAAATTACAGTTAATTCTTACCTATGCAACATTGTATCAGGTGAATCTGCTCCCTGAGGTTATTGCTTCCTGTTCGTCCTTCGTTCTTGATTGTAAACCATCGCCCTCCAGTAAACCAGCGTACGACGTATAGAAAAAATTATTGAAGAATTCGGTTGCCTTCAGAGTAAAAATTAAGGTGTTGTATTTATTTTAATGTGTTTTTTTATTTCGGCTCTAGATTATGCACGCGATCAGACACCTGTGTTTTTTAGCTACTGGTTATTAAATATCAAGCAGTAGTTCTCAAAATGTTAATCTACTCGCATATAGTTTTTGTCCATTCGTTGCTGCATAAAACCGATATTTAATTAAATTAATGTAAAACATATTCTCGTAATTTGTTAAAGTTAATTAACGGCTAATGATAAAGTTATTACATTATACTAAATTACTTAACGGCACAGAAATTATCCATTCATTTCAACGCTTTCAAAAATCGATGAAGTAATTTATTAAATCTTTTATTTATTTATTTATTAAAACTGTATTTATCCTGACGTAATTAAAATGCACATAAATAAATTAACATTTCGATGCAAACCCGCTGGGAACTTATAAGGGCAATTGTCACTTTCTACAATTAAACTAACCGATCATGTTATTTTAACAAATTGCCAATAATTAATGTCTCACATCGATAAATTAATCTAAATACTGTGCCTACGGAGATTACAATTTCTTCGTTTGGAAACTGGGTCGAAATTAGCATTAAATAAAATTGCATAAAATATTATTTACAAGTTCATCTACAGGAGCAAAATTAATTTTAAATTACTTTGCACATGTAATCATTTCAGCAGTTACGGAACGACGTAATTTATATTAATTTTCTAGTAATTCATGTGGAAATATTGGGTTAAGAGTTGAGAAACGGAGTAATCCTCGTTCTCACTACTTTCCTTATAAGTAGCAAGGACATCTACATTTTTTGCTAATTCTTGTAAAATAATACAATTATAGTACCATACAAGAATCCTTTTCTTTCGATTCAGGTTTATTTATGTTCGCAGTCATTGACAATTCCTGATTATCTCCATTAAAACATGGTTCTTAAGATTGATATGATGAATTATTTATACATAGAAGATGTTTGACTTTTAGTTGTATATCAGTTACTTTAATTAAACACGACTTTATGAGCATTTAATATCTGTTATATACGTCAATTATGACATTTTATTAGATTGTGACCGTTTTACTTATTAGCTTATCCTAGAAAATCACCGCAAAAATAAACATTTGCAGAGAAATTCATACACGACACGAATATGATATTTAGCATTCTTTGCAGAGCCGCACGTAACTACAAGATTAATTAAAATCTAAATTCCTAACATTAACTATAATTGCAAATTGTTCAAGCGTGGCATTGTTTATGTTGGATATTTGAAGCCTGAAGTCACAGTTTCACAGTCTTCAGATTAACTTTAGAACCATATAATTGCGGAAACGTTGAGATGCCCCGGTTGTTTGTCTTAAAGTTATTCGTTTGGAACTTGCTTCCAGATGAATGGAATGAAAAACCACAAATTTACACATCAAACTTTTATTAAGATCTTGTGGTCTATAAATCGCCAATAATGCTAGCCAATACAAAGCCTACGACGAGAAGTTATTAAAATTTGCTGTTCGAATAGCAGTTATTCAGTAGCGTTTGAACTTTTCTTGTTGGAAGTGGATTCATGTTAACTCCCGACATTGAAATAAAGTGCTTAACAACACGCAAACACGATCGTACCATGAACTTTCAAAGTCTTTATGTCCTGTTTGCCATATTGCTCAATGGTGGTCTCATTTTCTACCACAAAGGGCTTTTTAAAAATGAAAGGGTACCTAACCAAGTTATGATATTAAACTAGCTGAACTTTTAAGATATAACCTACATTTAATATCAATAAATATCCTGTAAGATGTCTGATTATAGTAATTTTTCCTAAATACGGTGCCAAAAATAATATTTATATAAATGTTAATTTTCT
>JABXWE010053342.1:0-12165 GCA_014611495.1 Limonius californicus
GAGCCATATTTGTTCGTAGGCTCTGCCTGCCTAAACAGGGCCGTGTGCTTATATTAATCAAACCTTGGGGCGGACAAGGACACTCTGGTGTTTTACTAAATCTAAAAGCAGTTCAAATTGCACTGCAGACATACGAATAAAACTGCTGTGCATCCGCCAACCGTAACTCATTTACGAGAGTTGAATCGGCTCCCAAGTCAATTCGACGATCCACCCATTTCCTTACCCAACACTTCTTTTTTTTATCTTCCGTTTTTGCACAATCTTATACTCAATTAAAAAATTTTGCAAAATAAAAACACATATACTTGCGAACAAGTCACACAGCAGGCTGCGTGTTGACTCTCTAGTCGACACTGAATTGTCTTGGTCTCGAGACTAAAGTCACTGTCGAGTCTCCCATACCTATCTCGAGACCGCAAGTGATCTCAAATGGACAACACCCTGAGACCAATCTCGAGACTTTCTCTTGAGATTTTATCTCAAGTGGACACTTACCTTAAGTAGACAACTTTCTTCCTATTTAACCTACCTTCTATTTCTTAAAATGTCGAAGTTCCCGGTAGTGTAAAGTTGTTTAAAATGCCTGAAATTCTAAAATATGAATGATGCTAATAATGACCTAATTAAGAGCAACCGATTCTAGCAATAAAAATAAAACATTATTGAATATCGCTTTCCCTCCTTATTAATGTGTTTTTAATCTGCAGTTAACTACATCAATAGTAGATGAATATTGAAACATGTGTGCCTGATAAAATATTCTTTAAAACATTACATTAAAGAACAGGCTGCCTAAGTACTTTTGAATTATTTTCTTATTTGTTTTTTTTTCTCATTACATTGGTGTATGTTTTAGTTCACATACACATATATCACATATATATATTAATATATACAATTAAATGATACTTGACACGATTGAAATTTTTTATAATTGCAGAGATTTTATTTTAGGATTGTTCAAATAGTGTAGGTAACCGATTGGTTTGTAACTACACATTAATGAACCTTCGACCCTAACCAATCATTTATGAATTTTGATCAGTGTTTGTTCCTTTTTGATTACATACCAGACATTTTCAAGGTTTTGTTGTTTACATTCTAAAGTAAAATTGTAAAATTGCGTTGCATTAATATTCTTCATATATTATCACTATACAGTGTCCCCAGTGGCGGAACTTTGTATGGTGCAGCCGGTGCATTGCACCGGGGCCCACGCTCTCTGGGGGCCCACGGGGCCCAGGCCCTTTCGGGGCCCCATGAGCCCCTTTAAATTATATTTTATATTTGGAGTCAGGTGCGACACATTTTGATCCTAGTTGCTTACTTAAGGGGCCTACTAAATGTCTTTTGCACCAGGGCCCTACTAAACATTGTTCCGCCACTGAGTGTCCCAAAACGTAATGGCAATATTTCAAGGATGAATTCCAGAACTTATTTAGAGTCGAAAAGTCCATATAAACATATGTCCTAAACGTAACCGTTAACGAGTAAAGGTAGGCGCATACTATTCGCATCACACGGAACGGACGGATCGCATTTTATTTGCCTACATCGCATACTATTTGCAAAAAGTCGAGACGGAACGGATTTTATTTTGTTGTGACGCTTACTATTTAGCTACGCAGTCCCGTTATTACAGCCGCAGTTTTCACCTAGAAACGAAATGAATTCAGAAGAAGAATTGTTTTTAATTCATTATTTTTGCAATTTCTTCCCATATATTTTGCCTTCTTTGCAAAACAGAATATTGCGGATGTTTTAAATTGTACAATTCTTCATAATGTAACACAGAAATTAGGGTAGCATCATCCATTTTTGCTTTCGTTATTACTAACTTCATAATCTAGTGTTTTAATTACTCAAATATTGAACTGCTTATAAACTGTACCAACATTTCAGTCAAACTTGCAGCACTTTACGTTTTGCAAGTTCATACAGGTGATGACATCATCAACACACACCGCATCTCACGGATTTGATGGTGTTTCGACGATGTGATTCCGCAATTCCGTTTATGCGATCCTTCCGATGCGGATAATATGCGATACTCAATAGTATTACATATGATAACAAACAAAAATGCGATCCGTCCGTTCCGTCCGTTCCGTGCGATGCGAATAGTATGCGCCTACCTTTATTGTTTATTTCATAATTTATGTGGGTAAAATATTAGTACAACGAATTTCTGAAATACTGATCTAGTTGCCACGATCGCGTCTTTTGTTTGGTAACATTTGAACATCGTTTTTAACAAATTATTATTTGTAACTTGTCAGTTTATTTCTGTGATACTGGAGTTATTGGCTTATTCTTTGTATCCTTATTCCCATCGTAATTCACAAGTGATTCACAATGTCAATGTTATTTTCAAACGAAGAATATGCAGATATTCATTATGTTTACCGTCTGTGTGATGGCAATGCTTTAGCAGCACAACAAGATATCTTAGAAGATTTCTTTAATTAGTCAGCTGAGGGAATATGGCACTTTCAATGCAAAACATACAGTCGGTCAAGGAGCTGTCTGCAGACTCATAAACGATGATGAACAAGTTCTTGATTTATTACAAGAAGATCCGTCTTTAAGTGTGCGAAGAATTGCTTTATGTACAGGAATATGTAGAAACCAGGTTTGGAGAATAATAAGAAGTGTTCGCTTACATCCATATCATCGTCAAAGAGTTCAAGCTCCTCTAGGTAATGATTTTGAAACTCGTTTAAGATTTTGTAATTGCGCGCAAAATAATCAAAACCTACCGCATATTTTATGGACCTATGAAGCTTCTTTCACACGAGGTGGTATCAATAATTATCATAATTTACATGAATGGGCTGCATAAAATCATCATTTAAGAAGACGCTGTCATTTGCAACATAGATTCAATGTTAAATATGATAACTGGTAATCTTAATGATCGTTTGATTGAACTATTTGAACTGCCACACCGTTTGAATGGTGCGAATTATGAATATTTTCTAGCAAATTCTTTACCCTTATTAGTGGAAATAAATATTAGACGTGCAATGTGGTATCAGCACGATGGAGCACCAGCACATCAATGTCTTCGTGTTAGAGCTTGGTCTAATTGGAGTAGGAGGACCCGTAGTATGACCACCGCGTTCGCCGGACCAGACTCCATTAGTTTTTTATCGTTGGGGTCACATGAAACAGATTGTTTATGCAACTGAAGTGCACACAGTAGAAGAATTACGCAAAAGAATACATTAGGCTGCCGATATTATTAGGAATAACCCAGCAATCGTGTTAAGAACACAGTGATCTCTTCTGCGACGTGCGGCTTTGTGTATCAAACACAATGGAGATAATTTTGAAAATTTCTTGTAAATAAAATAATAAAAATGTATTAAAAAAAAAGATTTATTTCATAAAATTCGTTGAACTAAAATTTTAGCCACATAAATTATGAAATAAACAATAACTCGTTAACGGTTACGTTCAGGGCATATGTATATATGGACTTTTCGACTATAAATGAGTTCTGGAATTCATCTTTGAAATATTGCCGGTTCTTTTTGGGACACCCTGTATGTATATGTATTTATAATTTTCATATTTTACTATACAGGGTGCTTTCGAAAAAATGGGACAGCGTTTGGTAAACGATTCTCTAGGTTAAAATAAACTGATTAATCCTAATATACCTTGGTATAAAATCCTTCCTTAAGAAGTTATAGGGCCTTAAAGTTCAATTTTTTCTTGTTATGGTAATTTCTACAAATGTAAAGATATATTTTTTTTTATTTAGTACGCATGCTAACCATTATGTAGTACAGTGACAGAACCATTTTCAAGAACTAGATTGACTGTAAAAGGCACTTAACGTACCACTTAAATTTTATGTTAGCCCAAACTTTGTTATTAGTAGAACATTTTAAAATTGTAAGTTATTTTCTGAAGGAGAATTGAAAACCACAAAAGTAAGATATTCTTAGTTCATGTTTCTAAAGACAACCGTTTGCCTTAAAATGCTTGTCAAAGTTTTGGGTTGCCGTTACTACGTGCAATTATCAGGTAGCCACGAGGGTAGCCATGATCAGAAAAACAATAGGTAGTGCCTGTCATTTACAGTAAAAAACAATCCTAAGCCAGTTAATTTGTTTGGTGCCATAGAAACCTTTTTTTCTACAAACGTCAGTAAAAGTTTAATTTTTAACGCATGCTGTCAGTGACTAAAATGTGATATTATGGCACTAGTGCTAAGAGTAAATGACGTGATTTACAATTAATACTGGTGCGATATTATAAAAGAATTAAGAAATTTTAAATCAAAGGAATACCTATTTATTTACTTAATTAAATGTACAGTTAGAATAAGTAATCTGAAGTGGATAGTGTTTTACTTGCAAACAAAAAATTTTCTTCGGCGCTGTCACGAGATTTGAAGTTACTTGTCAACAAACGATCGAATTTTCATTACCTTAGCAACAATAAACTTCATGAATAATTGGGTTTCAAAACGATATTTTATAAATTTAATAACGTAAGAAATGCATTGATTTGTACTATTAATGGTGTTTGTAGAAAAAATAGTGTATGATATATGTGCTACAAGTGATTTTATTTTGTTCGAGCTTGCCTTCTCACAAAATAAAATGTCACTTTTAGCACTTATATCATAAATAACTATTTTTAATTTCAGTTTTCTCTCATTTCAGCATTGGAGAGTTAGTTATGTCGTTTTCGTAAACACAAAACCAAATAAAAATAAAATTTCTGTGGCACCAAAGTAGTGAATTAACTTAGAAAATCTGCGACAAACAACGTATTACTCATAAATTGTCAAAAACTACATTAAATAGTGTAGTGTGACAATTGTTTAGACCTTAGATAAAAGACGATAACAGTCAATTCTTGTGATTTTATTATGTAACTTTTCTAATCTTTTTGAAATGCAAATCCCGACTTGTTGTACACTAACGGAAAGAGAATTTTAGGTAGGCCGTTAAAAAAAATTTACAGGGTGTTCCCAAAAAAACCGAAGTTGGACATTTTCTCCAAAAAACTAGTAGACCAAATTATGATTGTCGCTAAGTTATAGATCCAATGGAACTAAGAAAATTTTTCCTTTGACTTTTTCTTGTATCTCTAATATTACCTAAGATATAAGCTGGCTAATGAAGAACCAACCACCCTGTATAGTCTGTTCATGAAAACAACTTAGAATTGATAAATTTGTAATTTAAATAAATACGAATTCGATTCACTCATAAGTCTGCTGCAATGATCAATCATATTCTACGGATATTTTTTGAAAAATAAATTGAAAAGTTATCAAACACATTATGTCTTAAAAACACCTTAAGACTTTTATTAATGCTAACGTTTTTAACTGTTCGCGTATTGCTTAGGGTACGTTGTGTAATACTTTTATATAGAGAAAAATAAGAGCATTTAAAAAATATCAAAAATATCCCATAACAAATTTCTTTATCTTGATAACAGAATTCTTTTGTTTTTGTGGTACATCATTAACTCAAACACATGACCTTCAATTTTGTTTGATTACCGAATTCATTTTCATTCAAATAGAAGTAACTATTCTAAACAGTTTCTATGAACATACTGTGTAACTGTATCTTATGATGAAGACTTGTTTGGTATTCTCTGATCTCTCATAATATTACATGCGGTTTTTGAGATAAACCTACTGTGAAAAATTGCCTATAGTAGACATATGGAATTTTATTGATAATTTTCATCTATTTGCAGAGTGATTAGTGAATGAGGGATTATCAGATTAAAAATAAGTTAAGTGTTGTTATGTACCAACAGTAGCTATTAATTAATATTTTTCTATAACTGATATTGCTTAATAAATAAAGATATCTATAGATAGTTATTTTAAGTGCATGTGCTCTTAAACACTTCAAACATTATTTGATGTTAAAGGCAGTACACTAAATTAGTGTAAATTGATTGAATTGACGCTGACCTATGGGTAAAGGCATTTGAAATTTGTCAGCCATAAATGGTCTTAAATTTAATGTGCCTTTAAAAATAGTACCACATTAGAGGAACTACTAAATTGATGTTTTCAATTGAGGTTACAAAGTTAATTATGCGTTACCTTAAATGCTTAATGGCTCAGTGGATCTATGTATTCGATCCACTTATTATTATTAATGAAAAAAATGTATGATTATATCGCCCATAAATCTAACTGCCTGTGGAACTAAATTTTTTGCCCTAATATCAGTTTAGCTGTCGTGCACGATATAAATACATAAAAAGTAAATCATGTTTCCTACAGTTTAATTACTTTTTAAAATAGTGGTAGCTGCTTGTTTAAAACAGATACCATTTAAAGTAGAGCATCCCATTATAGGAAGAACTATTAAGAGAATGTAATCAATATGCCATGTAAATGTCAAACGAAGAATGCCTGCAGGTATAGAAAAACAAAGGCTGTTTCGAAAAGAAGGTCATCAATTCGAGCACCTAATAATAGATGTTCGGATTGTAATAAAACAGTGAGTAGGTAGGCCAATGAAGTTGAGTCTGTAACGGAAACATTTGAACCTTGCGTATTTTTGTCGTGGGTAAATACATAAGAGATCATTTTTTTATCGATAAATACATGTTTAATTGTATGAAAGTTTTATTGTCATGGCAAATAGTCAAGAATCAAGGGAGTGAAAAAATCGCGAGAGCTTGTTCGAGCGAAATATTGCAACCTTCCGATTTTTATGGTTTTTACGATTTCGGTTGTTTTATTCATTCTTTGCAATACTTCAACGTTCGTCACATGGTCAACCCAAGATATTCTCAATATTCGCCTGTACGTCCACATCTCAAAAGCCTCGAGTTTCTTCATTGTTGCTTCCGTCAGCGTGCAGGTCTCAGCTCCATACAACAGGACAGAGAATACATAACACCTTAATAGTCGAATTTTTGTATTTAAATTTAGATCTCGCGTCTTAAACACTTTCTGCATGTTAACAAATGTTGTTCTGGCTTTCTCAATCCTGCACTTCATTTCTTTAGAATGGTTCGATTGATCATTGATCGATGTACCTAGATATGTCATTGATGTTACTCTTTCGATTGGTTGGGAGTTTACTATTAAAGGTTCGGGTGGAATTGTATTTCTATAGATAACAATGTATTTTGTTTTTTGTATGTTCAGTTCAAGTCCGCATCGTCGACTGAGCATTTCAATGTTTGAAATGAGTTCTTTTAAACCTTCAAAGCTGTCCGCGAATATGATCGCATCGTCCGCATATCTAATGTTATTCATTCTCATTCCGTTTAATAATATACCAGCATTTATGTATTGCATAGATTCGTTAAATATTTTGCTCGGAGTAAATATTGAATAGCAGGGATGACAAAACGTTTTATCTCTACCTCATCTGAATCATCTCCACCTATTGTAATGTATGCGGATTGATTCCAGTAGAGGTTCGTTATAATTTGTAGATCTTTGTCATCTACGCCAATTTTTTCCAAAACATTAATAAGTTTGTCGTGTTTAACTCTATCAAATGCTTTATGATAGTCTATAAAGCAAGCGTAAATATCGATATTCACATCACTGCAACGTTGAAATAGAACTTGTACTCCAAAGAGAGCCTCTGCCGTACCCAAGGCGTTGCGGAATCCGAATTGCATTTCACTTAACTGCCCTTCACGGAGTTTGAAAATACTGTGTATTATTTTCAGGAAGATTTTGAGAAGATGTGAGCTAATTGTGCAGTAATCGGCACAGTGGTTGGCGCTAGATTTCTTTGGTATGGCGATGAAAGTAGATTTGAGCCATTCTCTGGGTATTTTTCCTGAATCGTTTACATGATTAAAGATTCTAGTTATCCATGTTGTAGCACTATCGTCAAGAAGTTTTAAAATTTCGGATTCCATCTGGACCTGGCATTTTTCCGTCTTTCATATGACTTATTGTTACACGTACTTCGTCCTCTGTTATATATGGTCCACTTACACATGTTATTTTTTCGGATCACCCCTCGGTTCATCATTGAAAGGGTTTGTAATGTAGTCTTTCCATTTTTCTATTCTTGCCTTTTTATCTATAATGGTATTTCCTTCCTCATCTATCAAGCGCCCAATTGTTTTGCGTTTAACCGTACCTGTCGCTTCTTTGATCTTACGATGCATGTTAAAGTGGTCATGTTTCTTTTCTAAAGTCTCAATTTCCCTGCATTGTTCTTCTAACAAATTTTCCTTAGCTATTCTTATCTCTTTCCGAATATTTCTGTGTATTTCTCTGTATTTTTCTACGTTGGTTCCCTTATATCTCTTTCTCTCATCCATCATATACAGAATCTCATCAGTCATCCATTGATGTTTTTTAGGCTTAATTGGTTTCAAATAGTCTTTGTGAATTTCTTCCATTGTTACTCTGAATTCTGCCAGCTTTTCCTCAATATTGTTACTGGTATCTACGTTCGCAATACCTCTCTTCAATGTAGCTGTTACTTGTGTTCTGATATTGTTGTCTTTTAATTTTGTTGTGTCATATTGTTGTTTACGTTTATTTTCCACTATTTTCTTCACTCTTACGTTTATTTTGGCTACCAAGGCGTTATGGTCAGATCCTATGTCAGAACTTGGGTATGTACTTTTGGGTATACGATAGAACGTGTACTTCTAGCATTATGGAGTGCCTATCTATTGTTTTCGTTGATTGTACGCTATTCCTGAATTTTTTATTTATTAACGCATAGTCAATTTGATTTATGACAATATGGCCAGGTGTATAATCTGCTGGCAGGTAGTTTAAAGAATTTGTTCATGATAGCCAATTGGTGTTCTCGTGCAAATGTAAGTAGTCTGTCCCCTCTCTCGTTTCGGTCGCCTAATCCATATTCACCAATTAACTCTCCACTCTTCCCTTGTCCAATTTTGGCGTTATAGTCGCTCATTATGATGTTTATATGTTTAGAAATAAGCTTTTTAAATAACCTTACCGGGCACACATCGAGATTATTGTAATTAGGCACCAACCACTTACTGTCTGATAATTTTTGAGCTTCCCTCTGGCATGTTTTGGAAAAAATAGGATTGTATTCAATTCTTCCGGTTACCTTACCTTTTGATTGCTTTTCCTCTTAAAAAACGCATCTTGCTAACCTCTCCTCCTCTCCAGGCTGGTTCGAGTGCTATTATATGATACATTTTTTTTTAAGTCCTTCTGGACGATCTTCGTTCTACAGATTCATTATTTTATATATTCCTTCCTTACTCAGAGCAGTCGAACTTTGCTTCCTCTTTTCGAGAATAGACTGAAGCTGCTTTCGTTTCGCATTTTTTGCATCCCTTGCTTGTTTGGATTCAATATCTGCAAATGGATTGAATTTTCGGGCGTACTCTTTATAGTACTTTCTTGAAGGAATTTTTGCAGTAACATTCCACATAGTCTTTATAATGCATTCTTTATCATCTTTGCTATCATCTCTCTTCATGTTAAAAGCCCAATCTTTCATGACTAATCCAAGCTCTTGATTTGAACTAGTTTATAGAAATTCATAATGCTTCTCTTTTAAAAATATTTCGAACTGTTTCTATATTGACTTTTGGCTATTAACTATACTTCTCGGAGTAACACTCTGTACAGGTTTTTCAATATTTTTTAAAGATTTTTTTACCAAATCTTGCCATTTTAAAACGACGTTGTGTTGATAAAACTCGAAAATAATATGACAGTGACAGTTGTGGAGGTAGAATTTCAACACTACCATTCACGGCATAATATAAAGATTAAAAGCAAGGCGCATATTTTTCAGTTATTGGAAAGGCTAGGTAGCTTTTTATCGTTTAAGATGACAGTTAATTGGTTGATTTTAAGAAATTGAAGAAATCTGATTAGCTGTTAGAATACAAAAATAGAAATGTATTAATCGTACAAAATTTTAAGACTTAGTTACTTATCAATCTTAGCAAAGTTATTACGAATAATATTTTTTTGGTGTACTATTATTGTACAATTATTTTGTTACGACAACAATATTGTTAATGCAATACCCAAGTTCTCACATTATCGCTTAATGGCCAATGCTGACGTATATTTACTGTACATATGAAACCTTTCAGCGGTAATACTAAACATATATAAACAACAACTACATATTTAGATTTGTTAATCAGAAATATGTATGGCAAAAGTTTTATTTCTTAGTACTGATCTCAAGGTTAAAATAGTAGGTACGTTGAAAGTATGAGATATGTTATCACTACAAATAACTGCTCATATGAACATCTAATTAGGTTGTGTTCACACCTTTATTAAAAACTTCAACATCTACGTCATTGTACCATGTTAGACTACATCCGTTGACGCATTTACCATATAAGCTACAAGATCCCAATTCAAGATTTCTAGTAATCTTAACCTAGATTTTACTTATTTATTAATTTATTGTTTTGGATATAGAAAAAGATATTAATCCAAGTTGAAAAATACGACTGTTAATCATAGAGAAATTGAACATTTTTAATTGTTCGTAGCTTATCATGTCTTATGAAGTGTTTGTTCAATATTGCATTTCATAGAAATTTGTGTTCGTTACATAATTCGTATAGATAGCTTTGATTTATCAGAGTTTGTATCGAATTGATCCAAGCCTTAGGAGAAAAGTAGAAGAGTTTATTTAATAAACAAAAATCAGCTTGAGGAAAACAAGCAAAGTTCATGGCTATAAATTTTTTCTTGAACTTAAATCAAAAGAACACTGTTTTTGTACAAATTACTGATACGAGGGTTGCCTTTTATATTTCGAGATTAGAGAACAAATACCAATATTTATCATCGAAAATGGCTTTATTGTTTTTCAATATATTCTCCATGAAGATCAATTCAATTTTGCATGCGTGTTAACCAATTTTCGAAGCACTTTTGCAACTCCGATTGAGATATCTCCAAAACATGCATTTTGAACGCATCAACCGCTTCTTCAGGTGTCGATAAACGTTGACCTCGCAATTTATTTTTGATGTTCGGGAATAAAAAGAAGTCATTGGACGCCAAACCAGGACTATACGGCGGATGACTCATCACTCGTTTTGAGTGCTCAAAAAGTCACTTGTTCGAGCCGATGTGTGAGAGCTCGCATTGTCGTGGTGGAGACTGATCCGTCTTCGGTGGTTGGTTTTCCTTATTTCTCCGAAGACTTGTGGCAAACAAATGGTTGTATACCATTCAGAATTGATCGTTCTACGTTGCACCAATGGTACGGTTGAGACATGTCCAGTTTTTCCGAAAAAACTACCATTTGCTTCCAAGTGCTTCGAGCACGAACGACTTTTGTTGGGTTTGGCTCGCCTTGGAAGACCCATACAGTCGACTGTTGTTTACTTTCGGGCTCATACGCGTAGATCCACGATTCGTCAACTGTCACGATGTTATACACATGTTTTGAAGCACCGCGATCGAATTTTATGAGTATTTCTTGCGACCAATTGACACGAGCTTGTTTTTGAGCGATTGTCAAATTATGTGGGATCCAACGCGAACAAATCTTTTTTACGGCCAAATGTTCATGCAATATTGAATGTATGCTGGTCCCACTAATGTCCAAGGATACCTCAATCTCACGATAAGTCACATGACGATCTTGCAGTATCAGTTTACTCACCGCATCAATGTTTTTCGGAACAACAACCGATTTAAGACGACCTTCACGAAATTCGCCGTTGAGCGAACTACCGCCACGATTGAATTCGGTAAACCATCGATAAACACTGGTCCTTGATGCTGCTTCATCACAAAAAATCGAATTAAGTTCATCGATGTACTGTTGTTGAGTTAATCCACGTCGAAAGTTGTAAAATATAATCGCACGAAAATGTTCACGATTTAATTCCATTTTTTGCCGATATGAATTTTTCAAGTTACTGTAAACAACACAAATAGCGCTCGTACGTCAAAACATGCTGAGTACGTATATTGTCAAAAATGTCAAACTTCTACCCCGTTTCAAATAATCTATCAGAATTATCCCATCTTTGTCCCAGAAAACTGAAGCAAGAATCTTGCCAGCCGATTTTACTTTCCCATACCTTATAGGTATAGGGTATTACTTTCCCATACCTTATAGGTAGGTATAGGGTAAGTATTGAAATCATGAAAATTTTCGAAATCGAGATTTTAACGGATATATCCGTTTTGGGTCTCTAGGAACCCAA
>JABXWE010053345.1:0-22301 GCA_014611495.1 Limonius californicus
TGACTGACTGCCACTTGATTATGTAAAGATTAATATTGAGTTGACGCTCTAGTTGCTCTTCTGGAAGTACTGTTAAAAATGACAAATTTCGTAAATACTACATTTGACAACAGTGCAAGGCCATGGTATTGTGATGAAAAGTAGAAAATTGTTTTTCGACATTTGTCAAAATCTTTGATTTACTTATCGGCCTACTAATTAAATTCTCCATAAATGCAAAGACATCGTCAACGTTGCCAAGTATAATATTCTTTAAGTGTCTCGTGTGAGGAAACTAGGCACTATAGGAAGTTCGTGTTAGTGTTTTTGAGGACTGTATTTTTTACAGAAGAGTGCTACCTGAAGCTTTTAAGGTATTTAAAGGACACCCTGTATATGATAGGGTTAACAGCGATCGCCTATAGTGTATGGGTGGTTCCCCTGATTCGCAGAGTAAGCTTGGTACAGGACTCGTTCGAAAAGCTCCAGTTGCTATCCTTATTGCTGTATTTTGTATTTTATTAAGCAAATTTAGCTTGTAAGTTTTGGCGCTATTATACGCAATGCATCCATAATCTAGTTTCGATCGGATGAGGGCTCTATAAACAACTTATTCAAAATTGGTGCCGATATAATTTAGAAAATATAATCCTCTAACCACTCTTACCACAATTGCTCAGCAAGTACAGACACTATTGAGATAAATAGTACCGCAAGAACTTAGTAATATTTCGTATATTAGGTCTATTTTCAGTGTAATTAGTCTTTCCACATATGCTTTAGTAATGTATTCTTCTAGTCCTTATTTGGTTTGTGTAATGTAATGTCGGCCTACTAATTAAATTCTCCATAAATGCAAAGACATCGTCAACGTTGCCAAGTATAATATTCTTTAAGTGTCTCGTGTGAGAAAACTAAGCACTATAGGAAGTTCGTGTTAGTGTTTTTGAGGACTGTATTTCTTACAGAAGAGTGCTACCTGAAGCTTTTAAGGTATTTAAAGGACACCCTGTATATATTGTGATGGATCTTATTTAGCCAATTTGTTTAAAATCTTTTTTTTTTAATTTTAAAAAGGATACTCGTGCATGGTGTCTTGTCATGGGAGTCGGTTTTCTTTTTGTAAAATAAATTAGGGCAGACCTTAATACAGTTGACTACTATTCTGGTTTGAGTAACTCTGCGAAACACGTATTCGATGATAAACCTACAATAAGAAGAATTTTTGGTTAACATCATGTTATTAAGGAGATTGAGGATTAAATGCATGTACAGGAATACGAGATGGAAACAAGCTGTAGTGGCTGTGAAATTTTATACATTTTTAAAATTTATATTGTAATTATATAGATCTATGTCTCATTGATTAACGATAGCACATTTGATATTTATTTTTAACTTGGGGTTGCCTAGGGGTTGTTTATTATGGGTTGTTAAAAAAAACAATAAGGGTGAGAAGATTTTAAAAATTTATAAAAATCTGTTTAAGATAAGTTTTTTTTTCACGTAATTGGCTGTAATCAGTATATGAAAGTAAATCATATGCAATGTTTAGTTGTAAAGAGAATAAACTTACATGAAATTAGAATTGTCTTTATCTGAAAGAAGAATTGGATCCTTCAGCCTGTACAACTTTGTGTTGGACCGTGGGGTTTGCCTGTCCTGTGCTATTATAAATTATTGAGACCACATCTGTCAAGTTCAGGAGACTAATAAGAAGGACACGTTGTAAAGGTATTACAAAATTTACTCATCTACTATTCAACTGAGCCTACGGATAAATATGAAATACACCACGAGTTCATGAAGCTGTGCTTGAATAATGCAGATTACCAGCTCGAATACGTAAATCAACTGTTATAACTTGGTGTATTTTTTGACATTACTTAAAACTGTATTGAAGTTAGCAAATGTATTAAGGCGATTTTTGTGTAAGTAAATTTTCCTACGGTATGAACTGAGATATAGATTTCACATGCTCGAGCTACCGTGATTGTTTAGAGGAAAATAAATTTGGGGGCAAATCATTTCTAAATTTGTCACCTGGCGCCCAATTATCATTAATAAAGTAGCAAGTCAAATTTACTATATTAGTAAAATAGCAATTACAGTTAAAGTGGTATAAATATTTATAATATGACATAAGCTGATTTTTTTTTGTATGTCACTAATATAACAAAATGACGCTGCCAACTTGGGGCTATTTGTTTGGCCCGAACGTATTATAACAATATATATAAACGACCATTAGCGCGCACACACATAGCAGTACGGTCCTTGTAGAACCTTAATTGCTTTTGCAACGGCCAACTGTTTCTGTCATTTCTTAAGTGACGGCCTCCTGGGTTGTTAGCAGAGACCTTCCACACATGCACTAGCCCTCTAATCTTCTTCATTCTTTCTTTACTAGATGTAGGTCATTATTTAGGTTTTTTGTTTTTTACATCATGGTTTATTCATTAATTCGAACGCTTTCTGCTCTTTATCATATACGTGTCTAAAAATTGTTAATAGGATCCTCTTTTTAGATTTGTTTAGCAGTTTTTCATTTCTCTTGGTCAGCATATAGCTTTCGAATCCATAACACACTGTCTGCGCGGCCTGATGAGGAATTTATGTAATTGTATTTTGCACTTTCTTGCACTGCTTTGTAAACCATAAAAGCAGCGGTTTCCAGCAGTAATTCGGGAACTAATCTCTTTGTTTATATCATTGCTTCCAGTTACTGTAGTTCACACATACTTGAAATCATATACTATTTCAAAGGACTTATCTTCTACAGTGAATTCCCTCTGATTTTGCCGTTGCGTTCCACCTACGCCGTTTACCACTGGGTTCAATTTCATTGTATATTTCTTCAATGTCCTTTTTCTACCTACGATAGGAACATCATCAGCAAAAGCTGTGAGTTGGTTCCATCATGATAATATTGTGCCACCTAGGTTGATATACTCATTCTCTTATTTTAACTCTCGTTTCTCTTGGAAGTTCGATTCCAACATTTGCATTTCATTCCACGACAATAAGCTACAAAGGGTAAAATATAAGCGAAATTTATTATGCTCCGCCTAACTATTAGAAGGAGCTCATGTAGCCCTGCACAATTTTGGAACAAGGTACGTTGTGTTGCATTATTAAAAATGTAGGACAATTGAAATTTAAAAAATAAACAATTTTGAACAATTCATTGACTATATTAAATACAAACTTAATTATATAGTCTTTGATATCCTCCACCATAAGTTCTTTTTTGGATTTACGGCTGGGAATTGATCTGGGCAGTTGATCTTGTAGATTTTATTGACTGACATTCATCGCTCTATGACAAGTAGCATTATCCACCAATCAGGTTTTTCCTAAACTTCAAAATACTTGTTCTGTTGGTAATAGCAGAGACGACATGTAGTCGAGTAACTACTTCAGCAGCCATGTAACGCTATACCATGCAGCAGGTAGATGCTTAATTGTTGGAAGTACACATTATGGCGAGTATTCTTCTCAAATAAAACCTTCTAAATACATACTACCAGCATAACTATGGATGTTAAAGTTGCTTCAGTATTAAAACGACTCTCTACCACTATTCTGTTGTTCAGTTCCAATGTTATTGAGTTCATAGCAAACAGTGTAGTCTTTGCCTCTTGGAAAGCAGTAGAATGTTTCATATTTTACATTCTGTAAGTTCCAAACTAAACTGTCTGGCGCTTACATTGGCAACGTACAGGCATACGCTTACACTAGTAGATCATAATTTGAGTAATTTAGGTAAATTAATGTTTTTATCTGACAGATTTTTTCTTCTTAACACAGCACCATTCTGAACTGCAATCATTGTCTTCAATTTTTCAACATTCGGCGTACTATCACTAAAGGACCCATTATATGCAAAAAAATAGTTTCTAACCGACTTTAGACCTTCAATTCTTTCTTTTGCTATGTCATTTTGCAACTTCTGACGTAATTTAAACGACGAATGAATGTATCATAGTGGTTGCAGTGGTTGTTTAATTATAAACCCACTAGAAATAAAAATTAAAAATGTTCTAATAAGTAAATCTTAAATCCTTAATAATATCCTCATGATCTTCTCATGAATAAATAAATAATATGTAATAGCAATCTGCTGAGACAGTGTTGTTTATTCTTTGCTGTTGAATTTTAACAAGATAATTAGTAAGGGCAGTGGTGATAGGGTAATTAGAATCAAATAGTTGAAATTGATTTGAAATGCGTTTATTCACAAAACTTAAGATATTACATTTCATTTACATTAATAATCAATTATATCCTGTGTGGGTCGGCCGTTGTAGGATTTGGTCCTCTTCAACCCTGGGTTTCCTTCCTTCCTTTGTAACGGGTGCAAAATGTGAAAGTCGAATAATTGGTATCTAATTACCAATTTCGAATAAATTCACATTTTGAGATAAGGCCGACCGCAATAACAAACATCTGCCAGCGACCGTGACGCGAGATATTCCAGAATAACCCTTTCCCGGAAAATCGGAACAGAGGGGATGATGCGCGCATGACGGAAGTGTAGAAGTGAACCCATATATAACGGCCAGCGAGACCATTCGCGGCATCTTTAGAATTTTTCCTGGCCTTTGAAGCAATTCAAAGTCAGAAATATTCCGCCGTTTTCTTAAGAGCAATCTTAAGCGATTCCAGTTTGCAAATCCGTTCCTGAAAATTAACCAGTCAAGTAAAATTCCTTTTACTAACCCGAGTGCTTACCTAAAAGTGAACAAATAATTTTCCTGTGCTTTCACCAGTGTTTGAAACAGTTTTATTCATTTTATATTACGAGTTGCAGATCCCGACGTTCGACAACCTAGAGCTCGCTGCCGCTGGAAGGATCCGCGGAAATTCATTCGCTGTTTGAAACCGCTTGGGAAGTATCAAGTTTTGAACGCGTAATTGGCGAGTATAATATTATTAACCTGCTTTGATCTTTTATTGGCTCATCCCGTAGAACGTTTTCCCTGAATAATTACTCTTGCAAGGTATATACTGGTGTTGGAATCGGAGTATATCTGGTAGAAATAATTGTTATACGAATTATTATTGTGTGCTGAGCTGGTGAATAATTAGCGACGTAAGCACACGGTAATCTTTCATTTGAATTCTTATTTGAATCCCTGAACTGAAATTGGTTCGATCCGTGGAGGAATTTTCACGAATCCCAATTTTGGGTTATTATAAATACCGGCTGTAATATTTGAATTACGTTTGGAGAATTTCAAACGGTTCAGAGCTATACGCAGATTCTGTGAGAATGTGGGTGCAACGTATGCCGATTTTATTTGCCAAATTAAAAGTAAATTGTTTAGGAGCCGAGATTATTAAGTCTTGTTAATTAAACATTCAGTCTCGTCCCGTCATAAATACACCGTATAAATACAGGTTATCGTATCAAACCCGTCAATCTCGACGCATTCAAAACGTCGCCGTTGTATTTTGGGGAAATTCCAGGAAAACTTAAATAAGAAGTTCCTGTTTGAATAAGTATTTAAAGTCACCAGAATTCAAGTAAATACGTACTTTTAAAGGTAAATTGCCTGCCAGCAGTAAAGAGCACACCGGGGTCGTTGATCGAAGCGATTTATAACGATTTATTCAATTTCATTTGTTGCTAGTCAAGCTAGCGTGTTTTATGAATCCCGCACTGGAAAATTAGTTAACTACTATCCGTTTATTCCGATTCACTTCAACGTAACCGCGGAGGGAGCAATAACACCAGTAAACAATAAGTATTTAATCCAGTGGTTTATGTTTAAAGTCCAGTCCAAACCAGACAGCGTCCATCTTGGAGAGCGATCGAGCATTGGACCGACCGCAGCAATCCGCAGTAGGCGGACCCGACCAGGAAGACAGTGAAGCTACCGAGGACTCCCAGAACTACTCAGAATTCGTTATTATTTACCTTTATAGCTATTATTATACACCAGAACATTAATTTATTTTACAGTTTGTACATAGTTTAGTGCTAATTAATAAATACATTTCTGTTACACGTAGTCATTTTTGAACCCTGGACATCTCACGAGCTTATCCGAGCAATATAAGCAATATTAACGTGCGGCCCAATAAGCGTAAGCGGGCACGCCGTTACACCTTCTTGTTGGTTCTTGCTTCTGATTCTGGGCGTGTGATTTGGATTCTTGCTTCTTTAGTTTCAGCGTTGGGATGGTATCTGTAAATTAATAAGAAGTGGTGGAGTACTGGCTGTAAGTTTTAACAATGCTCATCGCATTGTGAGGGGGGTGTTTTCAATAAGGTCGAGGATGTTGTCTGAGAGATCTGGATACAGACTTGCGGGATTTTCTGGGGATTCGGTTGTGGCATCTGGGAGAAATTGGGAGAGTCGCTTCGGCTATGGTGTAGGATTTTTGAAGTTTTTGGAAGCGACGGCAGATGGGGTGATGCCTGGGGTTTCGTGAATTAGTATGCTGGGGTATCGGAAGTCTAACCAGAAAATTCGACGGAAAATGTCGTTCACTTTAGCGGATTTGTTCTAGGGCACGAGGAGGGAGAGATGCGTA
The DNA here is from genome assembly GCA_014611495.1 of Limonius californicus. Taxonomy (NCBI): domain Eukaryota; kingdom Metazoa; phylum Arthropoda; class Insecta; order Coleoptera; family Elateridae; genus Limonius; species Limonius californicus. Next base: position 6,522 of record JABXWE010053345.1, read on the forward strand.
GATGAGGGCACGGTATTCAATTATGGGGCGGATGAAAGTGTTGTAAGTATGGTGGAGGGTGAGAGAATTGCAACCTTGAAAGCGTCCTTGTATACGACGGAGCAAATTGGAGAGGTTGCGAACTTTGTTAGTAGTTTTCCGGAGGTCTGGTAATAGAGAGCAGGTTTGAGAAAATGTGTTTCCAAGATATTTTGCTTAATTTGAGAGGGGGATTGGCTGGTTATTGATTGAAAGATTGATGAGATGGGGTTCGAAATGTGGATTTCTGCACATGTTGTGGTGCCTGAGAAGAATAGGATTGGATTTGTCGGCATTGAGTTATGCAAACATATATGTTGTAGTTGCAGAACATGTATAGGTTCGAATGATGGAGAATTATTTAATACGTCAATACCTTTATCTATTGGCTATAATAATCGAAAAGCCGGGATTATCAATTTTGAACAAAATTATGTTAAATAAGCACGTGTGTTTTTCATTTCCACTTCCGGGTAAATTGAGGAGCCAATCTAAATCGCTGAATTTTTATTTAAACCAGATGGTTCACGGGAAAGAATGAAGCTACCAATCGGCAAATGGGCAACTTAAAATAGATATTCGATAAACACGTATCTCTTTCTTTCTGGAGTTTCAGGAAGTGTAAAACGTACATTTCTCAATATTATGACTTCGCTTTTTGTTTGCTGGCAGTACAGGAAAGCAACAGATACTGCCACTCTACAAGATACACTCTATATATTCTTTGATTATATCAGTTTTGTGATACTTCATTTATATGGGATAGCTTCAATTTGAGAAAATTTATGAAATTAAAGGACTTCCGTAGAATTCAGAAACCCAGAAAAAACAAAGAGACGCAAAATCGTGTTTACAGTAAAACCAAACGTATGAATGTTTAATCATATAAGCAGTTTATAATACTTTAGTACGGTAGTGGGAACCAATACATGAGCTAACTATCATTTTACACAGTAATGCATAATATTCTGGCAAAACTAATTTATTTGAAAGTTTTGGCCATAAATTTAGAAAGTAGGAAGTAGTTTAGGCGACTCACAATTTAAAGCTTCCTGGTTCGATTCAACTAGAATGTGTGCTGTGGTATCTTCGTGCAAAATATTTTGGGTACATTTTACACTAGCACAATAATTAACAAAGGGGGATGTTACAATTTATTAAAAACGATATATAAAAATATGTTAGGGTCGGCCTTACGGGGCCGGGGGGGGGGGCGAATAAAAAGTACTGAATTTTCAATTTTAATTACGGTTGCAGCACTTTCGCATTTCATTTATGCAGTTCCTTGGTAAACAAACCGCGGATGCGACCAGAACTTCCTGGCGGGTGACATGCAACAGATAATAAAACACAGACTTACTGATCTGTCAATAAATGTTGGGCAGTTGTACACACCGGGGGTATTCCAGCCCCTGCTGCTGGATTGGAACTCGAACAGGATACGGATTCCCATCTGCCGGCTAGCTGCTGTAGCCGCAGTCGTTCGTAATCGTACAGTAATCACGACCATTATGCATATCTTCTGGTGCACCAATCTTCCAGAGGGATCCAGTCTCTCTGTTATTTACAGGAGTCGTGGGGGGCGTGCTTCCTCAGCCCCACATGCGAAGGGGAGAGTATCATTAGTGTCCATACCCCCGCGTAAGAGTCAGTCGAGGCCATCCCGATATTAATGTTGTATTCATAATAATAATAATAATAATAATAATAGTAGACACATTTACGATGCAACCTCTGCCGGCTGGCTACCTCCCGCATTATTGCTAGTTCCGGCAATAATGATTAATCATACCACACGCAGTATCTACGCATATAGCTATCAATATTCACTACGCTACTGTTTCCAACAACTACTTGCATAGACACACCAATCTTGTATAGCAAGCATAATAGGACCCAATGCTTGTAAACCATATACAACACCAAGTAGATAATACGTAACAATTTGAGTGAACACGTATTACACTTCACGGGATATAAATCATATATAATACCAAGTAGATAATACGTAACCATTTGGATAACCACATATAACATTTCATGGGATATAAACCATAACCTATCCAGGGACGCCGCTGCTTTTATCCGCTGACATTGCCATTGCAGCCAATCTTTATATATAATCACTACGCGTAACACTAATTTCGCACCTTGCCTCAGATTGGATGATATTCGCATAGCAATTAGTTAGTAGGTTCGCAATCGCTATTAATTAGTTATTACGCCAATGATATGCGAGCATACGCCTAGCTATAGCCACTGACCCACACAGACTGTCCGGCTGACCCCTCTCAACACTGCGCCACACGGCCCTTCCTTCAAACTCTTATCATTCTTCCCAGCTGTTATAAGTTACGTACATTTTACCAAATATCTATCTCTTGAGCGCACATTTAAGTAATATTCATAGCAGGCAAAAACCGTTACCACCTACCAAATAATTCTTCTTCTTCTGTATATACATAAGCCCATGGCCTGTTAGTTACCTACAACAGAGTAGGTTCTGTGAGCCCTATTTGCACGTATGCCGGGCAGGAGGTTAATCTAACCCGTCGAATAGAGAAGAGAAGTGCCACTACAAGGTTTACGATTGTCAACGATGTTTGTATGACAATCGGGAACGATGGTTTTACGTACCCTCCGAAGCACAACCGGTTGCATAATGCATATGCCATTATATTGGTCCACCCATCCAACTACTGACCAGCGCGGTTGTGCTGGACTACGAATACCGTTTGACCGGCGGCGTCCGCAACGCTCCGCTATGCACCCAATACCAAATAATTAAAAGGCTTAATCAACAAAAAAAAATAATGCACCGCTTTGTAATTCACAAATTAAATGGAAGTTGGTTGGTGGTCAATTTTGACCGATTCTTTTGCTGGTTTGGTCGCTAGATCTGTTGGATCATATTCTCCAGGGACATTTGAGGAACAAGTTTATTTAACGTTTGGAAATGAAAACACAATTTAAAAAATAAAATAATTCAGCCAAATTTTTCTAATGGAAATTTTAAGGAATTCAGGCCAAAAACAATTAACAAATATAATGGGAACTGTGTAAAATATATTTAGACCCTATCCCGTAAATTCCTACCCACCTTACTGGCATGGGGTGGGCCTGGCGTATGATGATATCTACCTACATACATACATCCCAAAATGTATCTTTTGCTAGAAAGAACTTTCCTTACTTCTGTAAACCGTGGAATCCACGAAGTAAATAAACATTTACCTATTCTAAAATTATAATCTGGAACGTGCATCTTTAATGCTCAGTCAAACCGCTACGTGAAATCTATTTTCAATTTACTTTAATGGCGTGCATATAATATTAGGTTGTATGAGTCTTATTTTGAATACTTAGAAACCTCTTTTCTCTACCTGTTGTGGCGATTATTTGATCATTTTGAGGCAATATTTTCTCTCTCTGTTTTGCCGTTAAGTATTTCTAACTAAATTCATGACAATGTTCTACAAAGCTCAACGGAGCTGGGCTAGAACTAATATTGAAGATACCAATCTTCCAAAGCCTTTACGGTTTATAGCAAACTTTCTTGCTCTTGTGCCAGATTACAGTATTAAAAGGGGATTTTACGTAGTTTTGTATAATTTTCATACTTTCGCAATGATTTTCACAATAGTAACTGCATATTGCTGTACTCTGTACGTTAAATTAAAGTCATTCAGTACTGATACATTCACAACACTACTGGTTTATTTTTCGAGTCAAACTGCAACAAGTGCTATGATAATTGTATGCATTTTTTCGGCGTTCCTGAATAGAACAAATTATAAATCGTACATACTGTTACTTAAACAGATAGATAACCGCTTAAAAATAACTAAACAATCTGTGAGAGGTGTTATAGGACTTGTTGAAATATTTTTGGCACACATTTGTATTCTTGCTTTATTGCTGACCGATATAAGCAATACTATTAACTCATATGAAATCGACTTTTTTCTAAGCTACATTCTGCTTGAAATTGAACAATACTTCTGTGTTATAATAACGTTGTTAATCCATAATTATTGCATCGTTTTAAAGTACAAACATAGAAAGATAAACCAAAATTTAAATTTTATTGTAAAAGCTTGGTTACGGGATATTACTAAGGGTGTTACAATTATTGGAGCACCATATAGAAACAATAACAGCATTCGAGCGGAGGTAAATGGTGTTCGAAATATTAGGAAAGCTTTTGATCAGCTAAAGAGTGCGACACAATTATTTAATCAACTATTTGGATGGCAAATGTTGTTGTTTTTTGGATCTGTAGGGACCGATGTGCTTGCAGCGTTCAATCTGGCGTTAACGGAGAGATTGGAATTTAATGTTACAAATCCCTCGTTGTTAATGAACCTAGTTTGGGTTGTTTTCAAATTGGTAAGTAATGTAGTTAAGTTCTTACATTCTTACATTTAATTGGTTAGTTAAAAATACAGTTAATTGGTCAAAATACATTTGAAGTAAGTAGCAGTCAGAAAATACTGGTTAAGTAGAAGGTGCGTTCTAAGGAATATGCATGTCATAACTTAATATGTAAAGCGTTTAGGCTTCTGTATCGATTGCTTGGTCAGTATAAGACACATTAGAACGGTCTGTCAAACGTTGTTCGCAGAAAATATTTATTACTTGGTGTGATCCCACTGTAACTCGTTATTCATAAGTACACTGAAGACGTTTCGATTTATAACTAGCACGCGACTATCGTTACGATTCCCTTGATGTTACTGTGGCAAAATGGTGTAAAGTTTCGAGTAGGCAACACTTATGTTCGAATGCAACGAGAGAAAGTCATGAAATATCCGGAATATATGCCAATTTTCTGTAATTAGGAATAGCACACGGTTACATTCAAATAATAACTTGATCTAGGGATCTAATATGTTATACAGGATGATTCTACACATGGACGAAAAACTTTAATCGCAGATAAATAAGGTTATGTAACTTCTAAATCAATCAGTAAATTTTATTAAAGTTTGGCACCGTTGCGGAGAAATGGGTTTCAAAGTTTTTTGGGTCGATCCACTGAAGTGTAAATACCTTTTTCGTATTTTGTCCCATTTTAATAAATTCCGTTATTTTGGAAAACTTAATTTCCAGTCAAGAAAAGTGGATGAAATCTGAGCCAGAATCCTCTGTCATTATCATCATTGACAGCCTTTCTCTTTCTCTGCCACGCGTTGCTCCTCAGCGCTAAGGCAGAGACACGGGGGACCTACAGTTTAACGTCGAATCCGAACGGCAGAAATTCCAGAGAAGATTTTTAGCATCAGCATTAAGATCCTACGGTTGCAAGCCGGATTGGGAAATTGTGTGTGGTGGGTTGCAGACAAGATTTTTATAAATCTGCATAGTAATGTATAGGTTTCGAACCCAATAGAACCCAGAATCGACGTTTACTCAGAAAGCAAGCGCTCTACCAAGTGAGCCACGATCACACACTGAATCCTCTGTATATGTATTCAATTTCCACATTTTTCCCGTTAATCCCAAGAAGAAGAAAACAGCATATTTTAAGAAATTCTACTTTTGTACCTCTAGTATTTGTGAACTCCGTTTTCCAACTGAGAACTCTCTTTTTGACCTTCTCCTTGCGTTTTATACCCATTTAAAGAGTATTTAGTAAAGTTTCGTTGTAATTATGTTTTCTGTGGTTTCTCTATCAATTCAAACGTTTCTAACATTTTATATTGCTTTTATCGGGTAAAGTTTTTATAATAATGCTGGGAGACGACATTTTGAACATTTACTATAATTTTGTTAATTTTTGAATTAGTTATGGTAAATTTTTCAAATAGTTGACTTTTGCTTTGTAATTTTGAATCAAACATTTTTGGAGTATTTTTAATAAACACCCTGTGTATCCAAAGCTTTATCATAAAGACGAGGAGAAAATTCGTTTCGATACATAGATTGTTATGTACGTAGAATCATATTCTCATTTTCGATTCGACTAATTATGATAAGATGTTCAACTTTTTCAATTGCGCGAATTATTTATAGATCGTCTTCTCCGCAGTGTTTGTTATTCTACAAATGGCAGTACAGAGTTTTCTGTCGTTGTGACTAATCACAAAAAAAAAAAGAAATGTATATTGTTTCATGTGAAAATTTCATAAAACGAAAATTAAAGGCAACGTTATCATAGAAAATATTAAATATTTTCTATGATAAGGGGGGGCGGGGGAGTTTCCTGTTGGGGAAATTCTTGGGAACTTCCTTCTTGACTTTCGCGTGGTGCAGCTGCAAGCTGGTGATGTTGTGAGGATTGATTGAGTAAAAGAATTATTTCTGCGAATATTTCGGATGAAGTTAATCATCCTGACCTATAAGAGAGCCTATGCGTGATGATGATGATGATGATGAAGATTGTGTTTAATATTTTGGTTATTCCATAAATTCTCGCGGGTTTTATGCCCAATTCAAATACGTTACCAGTACCCTTCAATTACGGTCGCCGCATGGTTTCGTGTTAGAGAAGCACGGACTTGGGGTCGTATTTCTGAAGCTACCTGTGGACCGCTTCCCTGTAGTCGATCTTCGTTTATCTGGGGTCCTCGACGACAGAAGAGTTTGTCTGTTTCGGAAACCGTATTCGTCCTTCCTGAGTTACCTAGCCGTTCCTGTAGAAGAAGTCTTCTTCGTGAACCTGGGGAACGATAGCCTTCGGAAATTGCAGTGATTAGGCCGTTAGGACACACAGAAGCTCACGTTAGCATTTATAACTTTGTTCTCTTCGATCGTGAAACGTTGTCAATTGAAGGACGTGGGGTTGTCCACGATTTCTGCTCGTGTATAGCCTAGAAGAAGGTCTGTCTGTTATTTGGTTTGCCAGAATTTTGTGAATTAAACATTTTGTAGTTTAACATTATATTTCTGTTATCATTGTATTAAGTAAAGAATTATTTATATCACTTACCGTCATTCAGTGTTTCTATTTTGTTAGAGCATTTGTCATACTTCAGCGTATGCTATTATCAACCAGTGTAGCAGAAGTAACCACTTACGTCTGTGTAAAATCATTGTTCACATTTTGCTGTAAGCTGTTTTCATTACATTTCATTTTTACTTTGCCGTAGTGTACACTGACCCGGCTGTTAAAGCATAGATATTTGAGAAATATTTTTGATTCATTACAACTTTAAGTATTATTTTGCGAGAAAGGTATGCGGATTGGGTTGAATTTGGTCGCGGTTCGAATTCCCGGTAATGCGTCCCGGGTATTGAAACGCTGTATTGTACAAGGCCTCGCATAATTTTTCCCCAGCGTGCGGAATCTTCGGATTGCGGTAATTAAAAATTTGTAGACTATTAACCCTCCGTTAGGCGCGCATAGGTCCCCTGGACCTATGCGGTTTTGTGTTACTTATATTTCGTAGTAAAATTGAGATATCGGCGTGTGCCTTTATGACATCTCAGAAGGGTTTATTTACAATCGTTTGCTAAAGTCTTACCTCGATAGCTGCCGTAGTGTCCCGGTAATTAACGAGTAGGCGGTGCAGGTAGATTGTGTCAGTCCCCCGGACCTAGCGCGCTCACTCCCGTTAGTGTTTTTGTGCTTCGGGTGCGTTTGCTAGTTTCGTATCTGCTACAGACTGATTTACTTCGCGTTATTATTGTTTGTGTTTATTCACTCTCAACGGTGCATATTTCTAGTTTTAGTGATTGTTTGTTGTTATAATATTTGAATAATATCATTTTTGACTATCTCAGCCTCAAATAGCAATAGTTTTTGTTTTTTTTTCTGCAATTCTGCAAAGATGAGTAAAAAGATTTTTTACTTGAATAACCCTCAAGATATTGAAGAACTCAATCGTCTTATTTTTGAAGAAGATGTACTTGAGGCAAATATAGATATACCCGAAGAAAACTTCGAAGAGTCCGATGAATCGGAAACGGAGGATAATGTGGAAACCAGATCAGTTGATTCAGACACGGATCATGAAATGGATGAGGGAGATATAGAGGAAATTGAGGTGGAAGAGGAAAGTGATAACTTTTACAGTGGTAAGTTCAAGGTAAACTATATTCAGTAATTTGTTGCTACTGAAGTATTCGTGTTTAGTCTTATATACTGCTTATTTCTAAATGAAATATTTATATAAAAAGTTGGACTAAATTGACTTACTTATTCCTATTGCTATAGGCCGTGATGGTACCAAATGGAGAAAAACTCCCTGGAAAGTTACCCAAATGCCTCCGCATAACATATTAGTGAAATTGCCAGGGGTTGTTAGCCAAACTGCAAAACGTGTCAAGAATGAAACAGATTGTTGGCGACTATTTTTCGATAACAGGATATTAATTTTGCTGGTGGAAAACACGAACGTTTATATAAATCGTATCAGAGAAAAGTTCGTCCGTTCAAGAGACTGCAGAGAAACAGATCGCATAGAAATGGAGGCATTTATAGGTCTATTATATTTGGCAGGTGTTTTTCGGGGTGGTCATCAAAGTCTTGCCGATTTTTGGTCAACCGACGGCCTCGGTATAAATATATTTCGTATGACAATGTCAGAGAAGAGATTTAGATTTCTCATCAGATGTGTCCGTTTTGATGATAAAGCTACACGGCCTGAGAGGGTTAAAACAGATAAGTTAGCTGCAGTGAGAGAAATTTTTGATTATTTCCTTGAAAATTGCAAGTCGCCCTACCATCTTGGACAGAATGTTACGATTGATGAAATGCTTCCAGCATTCCGGGGACGCTGTGGATTTAGGCAATACATCCCATCAAAACCTAGTAAATATGGCATCAAAATTTTCTGCCTCAGCGATGCTAAACTTTTCTATACCTATAATATGGAAATTTATTGCGGTCAGCAACCAGAGGGACCCTATAGGCAGAGCAATTCTGCAGAAAATGTTGTGCTCAGGTTGTCAGAACCAATTTTTAGAACCGGCAGGAATATAACTGCCGATAACTGGTTTACAAGTTTGAACCTAATCAAGGAGTTAGAGATGAAAAAATTGTCATATGTAGGAACCGTACGAAAAAATAGACGGGAAGTACCTTCCTGTTTTGTTCTGTCAAAAAACAGAAATCAATATACAAGTCTCTTCGGATACACAAAACAAGAGACAATGGTATCATATGTACCAAAAAAAGGTAGAACTGTCATACTGGCTTCAAGTTATCACACATCTAGTTCGGCGGTATCAACGGCAACGGAGAAAAAGCCAGAAATAATACAATTTTATAATGAAACAAAATCAGGTGTGGATGTTGTTGATAAATTATGTGCTACTTACAATACAGCACGATCAACAAGAAGATGGCCAATGGTAATTTTTTACCACATATTGAATGTGGCTGGAATTAACTCCAGAATAATTTACTTTGGAAACGGAATGGAGTATATCCCTAGACGGAACTACTTGAAGAAATTGGCCCTAGATTTAATTACACCCCAATTACAAAGAAGGTCGATGATTAAAAGTTTACCAAACGAGTTGCAAGTGCTCTTGGAAAAATATAAACCACCGCCGCCAGTAAATAATAAAGAAGAGCAAGCAGGATCACATGCAACCTCTCGAAGCAAGAGAAAATATTGCGGACCTTGCTACACCGAAACGAAGAAACAATGCAAAACTCAGTACTCCTGTGACAAGTGCAGTAAATTTTTGTGTCTGAGTCTACATACCAAAAGACTGTGCCAGGAATGTTTCGAAAAACCTTCAGAAGAAGAAGTACATACAGATGCTGAATAAATTTTAGTTTGAATCTTGTATCGGTAAAATCTTTGTTCTATTTTATGAAAATATATTTGTAATCAAAATCATTTATGGCTGCTTTTATTGTCTGCTTCCGAAAAGCTTGAGTAGTTTGAAAATACAAAAAACATGGGGAGACTAATTGAGCTCACTGCCCTGGTAAATCCGTTATAATCCTGCAGGTAAACATTCTAAGTAGCCTGAATAAATGCTTGAACTTCTTGTAATCCGGTTGTGAGACACGAACATGAAGTGCTATTGAAAATGCTTACAATTGCACGACTTATACCAGAGAAGGTTATTTATACTGATCTTTACTGAAAATGATATTCAACTGTTTTTTTATAAGCAGCATATTTTATACAAACATTATTTTGACAGGAGAGTGAATTATGATTAATATGCAGATGCAATAAATATTTGATCAGTCACTGTATACAGGTAACGTCATAACTTGATAGAGAATCACAGTGCGGTTATTACTTGTAGGTCCACTGGACCTAGCGCGCCTACCCGCGTTACGGCAGTAGGCGCGCCTAACCGAGGGTTAACTTTGGATTTAGATCTGTAATTTTATTCAGATCAGTCATATAGGGGTTTAATCCACTAAACTGTTTCTCCTTGTTTACCTACGTCATACTTGAGGAGCGTAATTTAGTTCCTTCCATTCGAATCACCTGAATGCTCTGTCAATATCCCATAATCTAATTTTAATTAAACTTTGTACGTTTCTGGAACGTGTCAACTTGGACTTCACCCAAGTATGTTCCGTTTGATTTAAATATATATAATTATCTACAGGGTGTACCATTTATTTGATCATATCTTTTATATTTATGTTTATTTTATATATATACAAGGTGTATTCCTTTACATTGGAGTTATATGATATTGTATTTAAATGGTTGTTGATACAGGGTGTTTGCAAACTTTTGATCAATATAATTATTTTCAGTGTTTACTTAATTTGTTGCGTTTTATTGTGTCTTGTTTCCTTGTTTGTGTTTTTGTTGGAACCGTTGAAGTTCGTTCTGCGTGTCGCAGACTGAGAGCCGTGGTGAAAACACCGATACGTGCAGTGAGTTACCCGTGGGTAGAATATTTTGGTGTTTCCAAATTTGTTACCAGAAAGCGTGTTGGTCTTGTCAATTTGTCTTGTTATTTCCCGAGGGGATTTGTGCGCAGGTTTTTGGTAACAGTGCCTGAACGCGTTGTATGTGGTGTGGGTACAACAAATAGTCCCTAAGAATTTTCTAAACAGTCCCATTACTTACATTCAAAGCATTTGCAATTTTCCCAGTAGAAGTACCTGGATCTTCCTCTTTCATCTCCAACACATTCTCTTCTACTTCTACCGTTCTTACTGTAATTGGCCTTCCTGGTTCTCCACTTCGTTTCAATGTGCCTGTTTCATGAAGACGTTGATGAATACTTTGGAAGGTTTTTCTATCAGGAACATTACGGTCAGGAAATCTTTCAATGTACAACGCCTAGCTTGTAATCAATTGCCATCAGCAAGTCCATAAATGAAATGCATGTCAGTCATCTCGGCGTTCGTATAACGTCTCATAATAGAGGACTTCACTAACAAAAGATTAAGTATTAAAGACCGAAAATACACGTCAAACAGCCAAACGTCAATCAGTCTCAACAAATTCGACACATACGAAATGATCAATATTGAGATGTATTCAAATGAAATCCACGTTTAAACTGATTTTCTTTTCAATGTCTGCACTTGCCAGCTGTTAGTGGATAAAACAGCCGTTCTTAGTAATCGGAATGTTGTTAAAAGATAAAAATTTTGTATACTCGGTAAGCCCAGTGTAGTACGCCATACTTTTATTTTGGCTACATTAATAATTTGAAAAATATCAAAATTGGTTTTGTCGAAAATCTTTCTCGCCCTGTATCTTCGAAACAAAGCGGGTTTTTAAAAATAATCAAAAGACAAGATATTCTTAGAATAGTTCAGGGAATAACCCTTTGAATTTTTGACGGATGTTTAATGAACACCCTGTATAATCTTACTTTTAATTTTTGGTTGCCACGTCACTTTAAGATCTTCTTAATGGCCGAGATCAGTTTTTATTATTTATGTTAAAGTTATTTGCGCAACCTTGAAGTAGATATCTAAACTCAAACTGTAGTACAGGAGTTAGCAGCTTTTAGTAGTGTTGTGCCGACGTAATGTTGTAAAATAATTCAGCGTGGCAACCAAACTACACTATATTTATATATACAACAACTATTGAGACAAATTAATTTGATTTTGTATTAATGCATACGCATAGAACACATCATTCAGTACTTAGTACGGCTCTACTGCAAATTTGTGCGTTTTCAAAATTCAAATTCAAGTTTACAAAAATTTTTATTAAAACAACGTCTGTTATAAAAAACCAATAGTCTATAGTGAAAAAATATTTGTTAAATATAAAGACTTAATGGCTACTTGTCGCTATGTAAACACAATCCTGTGCATATTATGAACTAAAACTGCTAAAGAAATCATAGCCCTTTTAGAGTATTCCTAGATAACAAGTAGTGTAACTTTTATAGCCTCCGCAGTCTTTTAAACATTATTAAGCGCATGGCAATGCAGTTTAATGAATCTTAAACTACATTAGACGTGATGCGCGGATGTTGGATTTAGAGCTAGTAACTGATTATTTTGTGTTACTAGATGTAAATTTACTGACCATTAATACTATCTTAGCTTTTTCTTCTGTAATTTTCACAACTCCCATTCATTTATTTTCTTTTAATCTTTGATTGGTGCTTGTTTTCGTTTGCATATATGATTCCGGATTATCGTTTGTTAATATCATGGTATCTGTATAAGACTACAAGATGAACGCAATATTATCGAATTCGCTTAATTCTCTGTAAGCTACTGTATTCCTTTTTTGTGAATGTATGTATGAAAGAGGGCCAACATTTCCTTAATTAGTAATAAGTAAACATAACATTGTCAATAATTTTACAATTTTTATATCAATTCCTATTTAATATTTTTGCTAATAGCATGCTGAATTACGAGGGTGGTTCATTATTTATTGTGCCTGATATAGAAGCAAATGACTTAGACATTTGAAACAACTTTATTTCTCAACATAATCCCCTAAAAAGGGAACACAGTTAGTATAACAACGACGCAGAGCTAAAAAAAACTCTTTGTCCTGCACTGCAAACCATTCATTCACAGCAGCCATCACCTCTTCATCGTCCGAAAAATGAGTTTCCCGAAGACGTTCTTCTATTTTGGGGAAGAGGGAAGAGTCACTGGGGGTCGGATCTGGCGAATATGGCCGTTGTTCTTATATTTCAAATCCATCATTGCGGGATAGCAGTCGTAGAAACACAGCTCTTCTGAGCTGGAGCGTTGTCTTGGTGGTATAGAACGACGCGTTTCAATTTACCACTCCGTTTTTGCTTCATAGCTTCACGAACTATTAGTATGAGGTTTGCGTAATAGTCTCCCGTTATGGTGTGACCTCGTGGTAAATAACTAACAAGAAGAACTACCTCGGAATTCCAAAACATTGTTGCGACTATTTTTCCGACTGAGAAAATCACACGGAACTTTTGTGGCGGCGGAGAACCACGATGCCGCCATTCCATACTTTGCCGTTTTGACTCTGAGTCCAAAGTGTAGAACCCACGTTTCATTTACAGTTACAAATGCGTCTAAAAATCCATTAATCTCAAATTGCTCGCAGAAGTTAGAAACCGGGCCCGCTTTGATCAGGTGGCGACATGTTCGGAATTTATTGTGCACTGACTTTTTTCAGATCCTATTCCTCGTACAAAATTTTCTCAATGCTTCCAACGGAAAAGGCACATGTCTCACTAAATATATTTGACCGTAATTCTCCGATCATCACTCAGTACCATATCCTTGGACCAAATCAATATTTTCTTGAATGACATGACATGATCACACGATCACGCTCCACCGGATCCGTCTTTGCCCAACGGTGACAGCCAACCAGAACTCCGTCGTTCTGCCCGACTGGCTCAAAGAGGTTTAAATACCTCCGCTTCCCGGATTTGAGTTCAGTGTTCTATTCACTCTGAAGATGCAAGCTGCAATGTCTTACGAAACGTTAGTTTGTATGGGTTCACAAACAGCTAACAGGCATAAGCCGATTAAGTATTATTGTCCTGGCAAACAAAATACATCAAGATCAAATCCTTGTCCAAGGTTTGATTAATATAAGCACACGGCCCTGTTTAGGCAGGCAGGGCCTACGAACAAATATGACTCAAACTTCTAGAGCAAATGCTTGTAAAGGCAGACAAGCTACAGGTCGGGCCTTACCTGATAATGCTGGGTGTAGTTCCCAAATGACGACGCGATCTAAGCCGAAAGTAAATTGTAATATTGACTATTCTACGATTGTTAATATTCACGAATAGCGGTTTCTACTTACGTTAACCATTGTTATAAATATTTATAAAAAACTGATTAGTCCTTATTGTTATTATAAATATTTGTAATTAGTTTTTGCTTATGATAATGACTATGGTTAAGTATTCGTAGATACTAGTTTTTGTTATCTTTATTATTATACGAATCAATTCCATAAATAGTTAATTTTCGTTATATTTTATATATGTATAGGTATTCCATTACGTAAATAATTATCGGAAAATATTTACATTTACTTGAACTAAAAGCTGCATGTTTTTGATGAAGTAAAGGTCGAAATTTGATGGCCTGTTATTTCACTTACCCGTTAATTACAATAAAATCGGTGATGTGACGGTTTAAACATAAGTTGCCTTTATATGACGTGACCCTATAAACGTTATATAAATTATGTTTGTTTTCCTCTTAAAATCATTATAGTTGATAATATAATCATCTCGAGAATCCCGTGAATTTGTTTCACTTTCTATTCTACTTTGGGATCTCTGGTGTTTTAGGACTCTGTTTTTGGTCTTTTCCTGCCGTTTTCCACCTGTTTCAGGTTTATTGATTTAAATTTGAGAGGATTGTTTCTAAAGTTCCCTGATGTAATTAAATTTATTGTGATTTCTCCATTCAAGGAGTCCATTTGCACAGTTTAAAATGAATTTTTACTGTGAAAGCATTTATTGAGATACATTATATACAAATAAATTATAAATTGTAAAACTTCATTATCAATCAATAGATATTTAAATAGATACTATTTTTAAATGCTCTAGACCGCATTGCAAAACTATCTTGTCCCAGTAGATTTAAAATAAATAAAATGGGTAGAATTCCCTGTTAGATGTGCTATGACGTTTTATAAAATAATCGGATTTCAACTCATTCCAGTAAATAATGTATGGCATTAAAAACTACCACTAGAAAAGCGTCACGGGGGTTGAAATACTAACAGCGGTAATTTTATCACCACAATGTTTACATTTTACTAGTTGGAATGTACACTCTAGGGGCTGCAATATCCGCAGACGTAGTTTTGAAAATCGTTTATGTAAATAGAATATTAATTATGAAATTTAAACAAATGCTCAGTTTTTTGGAGTTAAGAAACGTATTTCAGTTCTGCTACCCGACAGGATGGTTTGACATCATTTACTACTTAAATAGGAAATCTTTCTGCAAATATCAAAATATTTGTAATTATTTGGATTGCTTTAGCCTCAGCCATTGTCATATCTATTAAAGAGGTTTAAATTAACCTAAAGTGTATCTCAATCAGATTTACAGATTGAGTAAGTCTACACAAAAGTGAATATTTCGAAAATATTGCATGGTATTAAATATTCCCTTCTTGAACCTCTTACGTTGCTGACCGAAGAAAAACATAATGGATAATTAATATATTATTGCATTCTAACTCTAAATTAATTTTCTTCTTAATATTTCATAAAAGTACTAGTTACAGCAAACAGAATAATCCTAACGTTAATTTAGGGGTAAGTTAACCTCGACTCCCAAATAACTGCTCTGTTTGTATCCATTTCTATCCTCAGAAAAATAAATATACTTAAATAACTATTACACAAAACTAAATGGACGCAGCATAACTGTAATCA
>JABXWE010053347.1:0-19236 GCA_014611495.1 Limonius californicus
ATATATATATATATATATATATATATATATATATATATATGTATTTAAAATCAGTATTTAGTAGATCAGCTTTTAAGCTATTGTTAAATAGTTAATCAACAAGCTCTTACACATGTAGATGTCACAAACATTTTCGAACATTTATATGTTTATGATTGTTTTTCGGAAGTAACGAACAACCTATTTATGATTTATAAATTGTGGGATGAATTTTATTTTCCAAATATAGAAAATAAAACAAGTTATTGTTTAATCAATTTATAACTAGAATTGTCATACACCAGACGTATATTTAACACCAATTTGAAATATGTATATTCTGTAAAAATAATGATCCAAAAAAATATACACAAAGGGTATTAAAGAGGAATTGGTAAACTATAATAATATTATCAAGTAGTGTAAACCGGGTTTGCAATCTATTTAAAGTAGTTATCGGAAGAGTCCTTACAGAACTGTTTATTTTAACCTCCTCGGTATATATTTATATAAAATTTGGTATTGAGTACAAAATAGATCCGTTTTTGAAGGCTATTTTTAACGAGTTACTCAACAAGCTCTTGGTTGTAGATAAATTTCCGAATAAAAATTCTAGAAAGACTGCGAAGTGGAAATTCTAATGACGTCGCTCCTGCGTAAGCTTTGTAGGACATTCCCTAGCGAATTCTCCCTTCAAGCTAAAAGTAGTGCTGACAGTATTTACTTTCCTTTGATTATCGCGCGTTGATGAGGGTGCCAGCGACTGTTGATAACGTGTAATCACAAAACTTACGCGTACACCTATACCATGGGTTAATTTTCAACTCACTTTCCTTAGATTAGATAACGCTCTTGAACATGTTAGACTCCTGTTAAGCCTAAGTTATTTTTGGCTAGAACGCTTTATCCTTTGCTATTGTAATGTTTCGCGGCTGACTATCTTAAGGGCTTCTTCCGGGCGAAACAAGGTGTGCGTTAGATCTAGATGTTGTGTTCCAGTGTTCCATTGCCCGCGAGATCGAATAATATAAGCGCTCAAGGGAAATACGCGTATGAGTCAGCTGAACGAGGGGTCCTACCCTCACCTCTTTATTGGGTAAGGGTGACTGAGGATTGGCTATGGCCTACGCTGCAACTGCACAAAGACCTAGGGGATATGACACTGGCGGACAGTGTTGGTTTAGTGTTGTGGTGGTGAAGTTCTGTGGTCGTTAGGTTAAGATTTTCTTTCCTTGTGCAATAATCAACCTTATTTTTAGCTTATCCACGCACTGTAGTTTAGAACCACATCTACTTATTTAATCTCGCTTGGTCCATTTGCTCCGCAAGGACCGCTCACGTTTCTTCGAAAGCACCTGCGGTTCCGCTTTAATAGCCCTACCTCGATCACCCGTCCCTTTCCGGAAAAATCGTTTCCTCTGTGATTGTTCTTGCGAAAACCAAAAGACTGAACCACCAATTTGAATGTGTTCATTAAACTTCGGAACTTTCTGAAGTAACCATAAATTGCGTCATATATTGTGTATAAAGTCGAGTTAGTGAAAGTTCATATAACTTCCCCGATAATTTAGCGCAGCTTCCAAACAATAAAGCACCCTCCACGCGATATTTTTCAGTGAGCTAAATTAAATGGACTAGACTGGAGTTACGTATTTATTCCGTCAAAATCGATATAGCGTGTGCGTGTAACGTAACCCAAGTGAAACGGTGCAGCATGCTGATTCCAAGTTCACCGCCACCGATGCATTCAGGCCCCGGCTCCTCGTGTAATGCTCCGCCGCTTCCTGGAACCAGGGACGTAATTAAGCTCTTCGTTGGCCAAATACCCCGGCATCTCGAGGAGGAAGATCTACGGCCCATGTTCGAGGACTTCGGGAAAATCTACGAATTCACCGTGCTCAAGGACAAGTACACCGGGATGCACAAGGGTAAGCGCCGCTTTTTCGGGAACGCCGCTCACCGCCGTGCAATCGGAGGGTCGGTGGTTGCAAGAGATAAGTTAGTGAGTCATGCAAATGAACGGCTGCAGCTTGCGCTGTTGCAGCACGTGTGAAGGGTGCAGGATTGGATCTACCCCTTCAAGTATGAATTAACTGCTTAGCATACAAGGGCCGGTTTTTTTTAAACTTACATGGTGTACAGCTGAATAACACGCGACCCTTGGTTTGTTTCAGATTTACAATATACGTTTGCATATTTACAAATTTTTGCATTTTGCAAAGTGTAGCAAGTTGAGTTTTGCCTCATTTTTTTAAGTCCTGTATCTATTAGCGATATATAAGAGATGCTTGTTTCTAATTGTGGTGTATAAACATACATAGACTGTACTCAGTGGTGTCTCGTTGTATGGCGGAGCAGGTGTTGATTCACCAGGATTCATCAGGTGTTCAAAAGAGAAATTGCATTAACATATTTATATGCCAATTGAATATCCACTGAATGTTTTTATTTTCAGTTTGATTCTCTATTATTCAGATTAATCAGCTTAATGAATTTTTAAGATAATATATGGATGCAAAAACGCATTTTTCCTTGGGTACACATTAAGCTGTTTCATATCAAAAAAATATAACTGCTGCCTCTGTATCTTCCTTAAATATAAATAAGTCTGAGTAAAGTTCCAGAATACGAATTGATTTAAGACCTAAGATCATTGTTGTTATTCAGGAATAATTTGATACCTACATTTAGTAATCTGTCGAAGGTCAAGAATTCGATTGATTTGATACCAACTTTATTTTTTAAATCTAGTAATAATTAAATTACTTTGACTTCGCGAAGAGCTTAATGGTAGTAGAATTTTTTAGAATGTAAAACATCCTATGTTTCAATAACTAATCGAGTTAGGGAAGCAATCAAGAGACGCCCTAATGGCAGATAATGTGCTCCCTTTTGAGTAACTTTACTAGCAGAAATAAACCATGTAAACTTGATGAAAATCGAACTGCAAAGCTGACCACAGTTTAGTGACTATATAACAAATGAACTAAAAATACGTTCAGCTTACCGTGTAACGTGTAAGAGCTGTTATTTAACTTTCCATTAAATGTGCTACAAATGTGTGTCTTAGGCTTGCATCATCGGTCTGTTTTTTTATAAACATGCAGATATCTTGCTGTACTTTACAAAACTACTTCTGTATAGCAAAAAGCATTCTGCACTGATAGTGGGTGGTATTTTTAAGTTCATATTATGTTCCCATGCAAAAATTCTAAAGCAAAAAGGCTCTATAAGTGTCGTATTCAATGCCTCCAATTTTAGGTTATTTTGTAACAATTTTTTGAAATCCGAACACTCAACTTGATAGTAGTCATATAGGTTAACCTATGTTGCTCTTTTATAATGTAATGCGAATTCAGTAAAGTTGCAGAACACTAATAGTAATAGAATAGGTTATTTAGAGCTATCAACCTAAACTTAACCTAAATAAACCATCGACAGTCAGAAGTATAGTTGATTTGATCTTCTTCCATTTTTTTCTGATATAGTAAATTGTTGTGACAAAATAGCAGACAAAAATCTCATAACCTTAGTATTTGTAATATTGCATTAATAAAAGTGTGTGCATGAATAAATCTTCGTTATCCTGGTGGATGGTTTAGACATGGAGGGCACGTCATATGGCCTTCAAGATTTCCAGATTTATGTCCTCTGGATTTTTATCTTTGGGGGCATCTGAAGCAGCTGGTGGACAGTATTGATAAACGTGCTTATGGACCATTAGATAATCCATCAATGCGTCAAATGAAATTCGCAACAGCAGTGTCATGTTTTGAGTGTATGACTCGCTGCTTCATGAGTGTCAGGTCTGTACTGAAGCTTAAGGAGCACATTTTAAGAATTTATAACAAGAAATAAATGTTTTCATTCCACTTTCTAAGTACTTTTTTTACTGTTAGAGGTCATTTAATATTAAGGTTCTGAATTCATCAATTTTGATTCCATGTAGGTAGTTGCATAATTACTTAATAAGGCAATAGACATTTTTTACTTAAAACGATCTTAGTAATCAAATGGCAAAGCTTTTAATACTAGTTGTGAAACACCTTGTATATAAATATATGTTGAAAAGTATGACATCTGCTTTAACGCTATATCTACATGACAAAATATGATTTATTAATTGTTTCTTGCCTCATTTCGTAAAGAAATTCATACTAATTAATAAGTCAAAATATTAATAATTTCAGTAACAGTATATTCGTAGATGTCCAGGGGCCTCATAGTGGGATAGATTGAATAAAATATAATAAAACCAATGTTGATTTCCACAAAATTTAATACATGAACTTAGAAAATTGTAATGTTTTCGGATTATCGATAATCCATCTTCAGACCAAAAAAACCAAGCACAAAGAACTTGAAATTAAACATCAAAGTGATGGTGTTTTTAAGTTGTAGCATGCTCACGTAATTTTTGGTTACCACTTTCATGTTTAATTTCAAGTATTGTGTGCTTGGATTTTTTGGTCTGAAGATGGATTATAGATAATCCGAAAACGTTACAAGTTTCTAAGTTCATATATTAAATTTTGTGGGAATCGACATTGGTTTTATTATATTTTATTCAGTAATGGTAAACAATAAAATTTGAACATTTCTTACAAACATTAAAAAATATGCATTTAATGATTGACTAAAGTGAGCTCCTAAATTCACCATTATTGCCGGTTTTGGAATAGAAGACCAAGGCCGAGATCAAAACAAACATAATGTGACCGACCGTTTTCGTTAACTACTCAAGTTTACTTGTTTTTGTGTTACTATTGAAAATGACAAACAAATCCTATTGAAATAATTAATATGGCGTTGACATATTAAGATACAATTTGTAACTGAAAACTATTATTGTTCATTGTATTTCCTGATATTAGTTACTACACATTCTACTTAGAGCAAGCTTCCTGCTTGATTCTTAATTACAATTTACGAAGGCCTATCATTCTAAAATCATGAATTATATTGGAACAATTTTCTAAAATCGGAATTGGCAACTGTTAACCTTAAGAACTTGAAAAAGAAATATTACTAATATTTGCCGAGGGATTTTCCCATTTTTCATACTTTGCGTTTTTTGTTGATCTTTCTCCAAAGATGTGTTCTCAAATTCTTATACTTCACGCGTTTACTGATCGATTCTTTCAGCAAATTATGGGCTACATTATGTAAATTCGTGGCGAAGGTCTTGAAGTCAAGTTGCTGTTGTACTTTTTCAAGTTCATCAAGAGGACGTTTCATTTTTAGAGGTGTTAACCATAAAAAATTAGTCTGTCATGCTTGCTAACGTTGCGTTTACGATTACAGCACAAAAGGGTTCTGATAATGTATCGCAGCATAAATCTACCGGAACTTAAAACTAAAAATAAAATTTCCGTCTTGAAATTTTTAGTGGGTTTTATAAATTATGCAGTTGAACTTTAGGAACAATCAGAGGTTATGATCAACCTTTGAAAATTCTTTTATTTTGGTCGTGTAAATATGAAGTAGGAACTCTTTTTTAAGGTTTAATTCGCGGTTGGATCATCATGAAGGGTGTAATTATTTTAATAGGAATTCAATTATTTGATGGCTTTCTCTCTCTGTCTCTCTCATGTTCCCAGCACTTTAGTGCGGAGTGAAGTCAGTGTAATATCATATCGAAGTTGTAATCTACACGCACAATGTAATTAAATTTACATTTCATTGGCCCGAATACTTTGCCTTTGGAAGTTTCGCTTGAGCGATACCACCTCGAAGTGAATGAAATGCGAAGAACAACTCTGCGGAGCATTATAATAGCATCCTATAACAAAACATTTAATTACACCCGAGTGTACAGTTACTGACATCCTGAAAACCCTTTTCAACATGTTACGTTAGATGAAAACGCAAATGTGCAGCGAACTCCTTTGTTTATAGTGAAATAATTTAGAATTCTCGTTCACCAGAAACTGATTTATGAAGAGCCCGTCAGGGTCAGGTGTGTGGGTTGCATGCGGCCGTAACATGTGTGGCGGCGGCGCACGCGTTTTCGGTGGCGCAGGCGTCGCGACGGACGGCACCCTCGTGGCCGCACAGCGCCGCCCGTGCTCGATAGTAGACGCCGTTCTCATCTGACGTCAGCTCCGAAGTTCAGTGTGCTGGCATGAAGCGGTGAAGAGTGACCTAACTGACCCCGTGATTTTCACGTGTGCCACACGAACCCCATTACTTAGTGCCTGTTTTCTCAGTGAAAGTTAAGTTACCTCTGCCGGTTGCGCGACCACCACGTGAACTCGCTTGGACATAACCTCCTCCGGAGCACCAGGTCCGGCCGCCGCATCTTCCAGACCCAGTGCTCCATGCTTCTTCCTCCGTTCGGATTTTAGGGTTCAGCCTGTCAGTTAGACTCAAAATAGGCTGTAGTGCACGATCGATGCTGTCTGAGCCGGCAGAAGCATAGCCGCTAAAACGTGCCAGCTCGTCACTAGTCCGGCCGCCCGCTCGCGGCCCTTTGGGGCGCGACAACAACAAACATCCCTTATACAACAGGTAAGCCCCGACCCCCAGGATGCAACGGCTACGGGTGCTGGTGCGAGTTCATGCATTATCTTGTAAACTTTCTTTAATCAACGAACGTATTACCTGCCGTCCCTCACACGCTATTCTCAGTCTCGAACTGATAAAAATTTAATTACCTACTTTACCGCAGCAGAAGTTATGAATGTTGCACGGCGAAAAATAAACGCGCGCGACCCCTTAAACCCGAGAGGAACACCGAAAGGAAGAGCACGAAGCCTTGTGCGTTGCAACTGGAAACGCCGGAATAAATTCGGTCTCGCTTCTGTAAACAATGCTCCGGAACAATTAGAGGTTCGGCCGTATATCAAATGTCGAACTTTAAATCCGCGAAGCCTTACCAAGATTCGAGGAAGGTCAAGCAGTCCTTCTGTTTTATTGCGTTGAGCATTAGGGGTTCATTTAATTGGCGCGTGCTGCGTCCACGCACTCTCCCCAACAGACGCACTATGTCTGCACTGCAGACTCTCCCACCGCTTTTCTTCTAGCCTTCTATTTCTTCTATCTCTCTTATATTTCAATCATTACATCTTTTCTTTTTTGCCTCGTTCTCCTTGGGCTGTTCACATTCTTCTATGGTTTACGATAACTACACTTTCGACTTTCCCACAGCCACTTCTCGTGTTCTTTTCACGATTATTGTTCCCCGTTTCTCCGAAACCGCAATCGAGATTGTTAATTTACGCACCAACTTTGAATTACGTGGGTGTTGAGTGTAAATGACCGGAGTTTGGTTATGTTCCGAGAATCCGGAGGCAGATCACGCCGTCCATTTTTCATATGGGACGCACTCCGGCGATAAGTTAAAGCCTTGCAATTTGCTAGTGAAACCCCAAGACTCGATTCCTGCACATGCAATAACCGACCCTTTATTAATGAAACACGCGAGGTCCTACCTGTTATTCCTCGTTATTTCCATGATTGTGTGCGATTTCAAAGAAACGCGTATACGGCAAGAATTGAAAGGATTTAATTAGGTTTGAGACTGTGGCCTACGGGAAGGAGATATCAAAGGAAACAGTCGGCTTAATTTGAAAGCTTCGTTTTCTGCGAAGAGGTTTAGTTACATACAAACTTGAAAGGTTTTCTCGTGGATCTGACAAGTTATCGCAGCAGTGTTTTGTTGTGGTTCTTTCAGGCTTTGTCCCTGTGCAGTTTAAAACAATTTCTAATTAATTGTCTCTTTGCGTTTTCATCGGTGAATCTTTATTATTCGATACGACTTCTCGTACTGAATATAAACTTCGAAATATATAGCATAAGGGTATTCACCCACGTCAGATGAAAGATTTAGTAGTAAACAATTAGTAGCGGAAAGATTAAAAGATTAACTACTAGATGCACGGTATCTATACAACGATATATGAAACTAATTAATGAGTTGATTACTGAACCAAAACCAACTTAGCGTACTAATAAGCTAATAGGAGCAGGCTGATATTTATGGTGTTGCTAATCATTTTATTGTATTAAATATATATCAAATATATGGTATATTCCAGTTAAATAAGTCGAATAAACGGAGCACCCGCCGAAAAAATCTAATCAAGCTGCAATTTTGCACACCCCTTTATTTAAATATGATAAGTAACGTGCAAAAGTCCCCATCGATATCATGTCGGCTTCGCATACTTTTTCAAGGTCAAAAGTCACGAAAATGGGTTTTTCGGAGATATCTCGCTTCCTATTGCTCAGACGACGATTATTGTTATATGAAAATTGTAAATTGGCAAATTCATTACACGGCCCACAAAGCAACTACATGGAATAAAACAATAACCGCGATGCATTCGTTTTCACATCAACATATTGATGCAAGGGATTCGCGCACCAAGAGACGTGCAAAAATTAGCTGAATAGTTTAAATTTCATAATAATTATTCAACACCAAATCAAATTATGTTGATAACTACTTCAGTTACCGGCAATGGTAAAATAAAATAATAACTTGTCATATTGCATATAATGTTGTTCTCTTAGTGGAAAATATGGCAAAAAACACATTTGATAAAGTAATATTGAAACGCTTTAAAAGAATTTTTCCACTTTTGTCGGTCAATAGTTCTGTTAAAGGCCATGACTGTAAGGTTGCTATCGATTCTTTGTTCTTTCTAACCACTCTGATAAAAATCGTTTAATTTCAATGGTGATGGAAAAATTAGAAAGTGTCAACATTATTGCGAAGCGAGCTAGGCATGATGCTGACGTGTTAATAATCGACACTCGAAAAATCAGTTACAAACACGATAGCTGTTGTTGGAAATGTCGATCTGTTAGTTTTCCTAATAGCGCATCAATAAACTGTTTTCCTCAAACCGGGTAAAAATAGAGAAGAAGTTATATTCTTCTGCTAGCATTGGCAATTATGCTCACTCTAACGAGCACCTTTTCTGTAGAGAATTATTCAATCTATAATTTTTCGTAGAACAATAATTGTCGTCAGACCAATATGCAGCGAGGCATTTGACCTGGAAAAAGTATGTGAAGCGGGCATAATACCGATGGGGATTTTTGTTGCAAGTTAGGTATAATGCCTAAATAACGTTAAATTAAATTTTGCAGCAGATTAATCCGTATTTTGCTGGACTAATAAGCAATCTCCCGCAGAAAGCTTTATAAGGAAAATAAACGAAATAAAATATTCATATTTTGTGTCTTCCATAAAGAATTTCTATGCATTGTCTATTAATATTGCCATGTGTGTGTGTGAATTCCAATATTTCTTCTTTCTTATGTTCTACACCTAATATTAGTCCATCAATTAAACTCGTTATTTTGTTCCCTGAAAATTTTAAATTTTTTTAGGAACCCGACCAATATCTATTCAATTCCTCATTTTAAATCTTTGCAACATCACGACCATTATCTATTTAATTCATCGTTTCAAGTCTTTTCTACAACACGACTATCATCTATTTCATTGTTCCATACAATAATGTATTATTTTAGTTTATGGTGCAAGCAAAACTCAACAGTTTCCTGTCGCAGGGATTTTGTTCTAGATGTAAACAAGCTAATTTTTTGGGAATTTTTTGCGAGAAATATTTTGCAAGATGGTCGATACATTTCAACGAAGTTTCTCTTCACGAGTCGATGAAGGTGAGCTTCAAAACAGGCATCTGGCAAACAGTTTTATTGAGAACACCATTACTAGTTTCCAGTCATTCAGCGGTTTTAACAACTATTCAAATAATAAAATAAAACATACGATATAACATTAAAAATTCATTAAGATTATTGGTTCTGCTATTATGTCTTCTTAAATCTAGATAGTGTACATATAAACTCTAAACTACTTTCTATTAAAATAAGTTTGATTTTGAGCACCACAGTTGTATTTCATAATGATTTCTAATCCAAGAGGTTTGTAGAATGTTGTACATGTCCAGGATTAGCAGACGTTTCCTTGGGACCATTTGTAATTTCCAAGTACTTTTGTATAGCGCAGGACCCCATATTAAACCCGCCTCCCAGCTTTCAAATTGCGTATTTCCTTCGTGATGGTTAATTTTCGTGAAAAGGGTTTGTGTAGTTCAGCGTAACCTTATTATCGCAGCAACACTCGCTAAAAATGTAAAAAATCTTGAAAACTTGGAATTAAATATAGAATATTTATTAATTATAATATTTGGGTCCATTCAAGTGGTTGCTGCTTTGATTTATGAATTTTAATAATTATGATTTGTAGGTATACGCGAAATCCCGCTTCTGGAAGGCATTTGAACATATGTTGAGTCAGTATTCTACAATTCTGCGTTATTTCAATGAAATTATTGATGATTAGTTAGCGGAAAACAGTTTCAGCGGTCATCGATTTATGAGGAAGGAACTGAAGTGTTAAAAAGAACTGATTTGAAACTAAAACTATAAAATGAAATGTGTGGTGTCTGCACGGAATAAAGTAGATCGTCTCATTTGTAAATTTTCCGAAAACTGTGAAGATAAATTCCGAGATTTATTAGAATTAGTTGAACTTTGACGATTCCAGAGGTTGCTATCTGGAGCTCATTTTGTATACGATGTCCAAACGCCATGGATAAACGTCACTTCAGCGAAAAACTTTAGTAATATTAGAGGGTTTGTTCATTTTTCAGTTTTATAAGTTTCTAAGTTCTGGAAAGTAGACTCCCATTGACATCTTTACTATTTCTGCGAAATGAATATATCTCGGAAGACATTCCGGTTCCGGAAAGTGTGTTTTGGTTGTTTTGGATAGGTCCTGATAATTACCGTTAGTGGGAAGAGAAACCCAACATCTGTACCTGTCAATTTGTGTAATCAAAGTTTGCTTTTCCATTCGAGTGCTTGTAGATAAAATAAACTACCTATGACTGTGCTTCTCTGTATCAGTGGCTACAGATACAGTAGTGTAATACAGTCAATCAATATCATCCGGAGCCTTTGTCATCCGAAGCTTTTTGTCCCGCTGCCAAGTTGCATGCATTAAACAGATATTACATTTAATCATGCTCGAATGGACTGAAATGAACTTAGAAATCAGGTAGGATTGATGTCGTTTATCCTGAGGGCGTTCGAAATTAATTGGCACTCGAACGCCTCCCAAAAGTTATTGTGTTTTTCGAAACGGCGTTCCAATAAAATCGGATAAAAACGCGGAAAACTGTTGAAAATAAAAATATTGAAAACGGAAAACAATGGCTAGTAAAAAATAATAAAAGCTGGGACCGCGTATTATCTGGCCGTCAGTTGCAGCCTCGCAGCGGCCGGCCAACCCCGGCCTGAAAGCCTGCTGAAACACATTCTGATATGAGCACAATGCCAATAACATCAGGCGCTGTTTTAATGAAAAATATGAAAATAGCGCCCTCGCTATTGTATGAATCTTGTTTATTTATTCAATGCTTCGATAAGCAAGTACATTCGCTTTCTTCCCACACTTGACTTCCACGTTTATCAACATATTATATAAATGAAAACTGTTCGTGCACGTGCTACCAAGGAAAAATTAATCATTTTTAACCATCGGAATAGTAGGTGCGAAGCTTGCGGTACTCCTGTTGTTCAGTTGTCAAGAGAATCCTTGGCCTAGTGAACATCAAAACAGAAAAATTAAATTAGGCAATTAGCGAAATAAATAATTACTAGTTATTGTATCGAAATGATTCTTTTACAGTCCTCTACAAATAATTTATTAGTAGCAGATACGTAATTGTATTCAAAATCAATTTTATCTTTAAATTGTATGCTACAAATAAATTTAAAAAAATCCCTTACCACCACGATATTTAGAACATTTAAATACATATTTGTGCAACTAAGCTGCCATCTTCAGTAGGAACTTCAACTAACTAAAGTAACTTGACTGAGGAATACCTCTGGAGATAAGTATTCACCAAGCCGATAATTTAAGTCCAATATAATCTATCCAAATTAATAAATTTTCACAATTAGTAAATGTATGCATCTCTCTAATGTGCCAGTGGGCGGAATTAACATTAAAGTTTGAAGAATTCTTAAACATTTTCACTTATATGGGAAAGGTGTAATATAACATGAATTTCAGACGTGTACTATTACATAGATTAGGTGAATACAACCGGAAACAATAGTTTTACAGACTATATGTCTGTACGTGTGTCAGTACATATCATTTTCTGGTACAATATAATTTTTCCGATTGTCCTATGGCCAACATTATGATTGCTAGGTTGTTGCGCTACGTGTAACTGTAGGGCGCTGTGAAGAAACATTAGTTGAAGAGTGTAAGTTCTAAAGGATATAAGTGCCAAAATCTAAAAATAGTATTTTTTTACTGAAAACGGATCTATGTGCCAAGCCCAATTCATACATAAAAGGGCTAAGTGCCACTTGATACCCAAGTACTTTTTCTACTCTGTAACAGATGGAGCCCCCTGTATGTGCCAGAGAAGTTTATTACGAAAGGATACAAGTGCCAATTACTATTGTTAGTTTAGTTTAGTTTACGGTTCGTCTTGTAATGTGGAAGAAAATTCGACTGGAAATTAGTAGTGAACTTATATTGTTTTGACGTATAAGCGTATTGGCACATACACCCTTTTATATATTGTTTCATATATGACATTTGTATCTTTTATCCAAATTTAGTGGTATTTTATTTTTTTTATAACACCTTTTGATTTTGTTCCTCAAATACATGTGTTCTTTTTTTATTTATACTGGTAAAGATAATAATTAAATAAAAAGATTTTGACAAAAGTTGTTTACATTCAATTTATATTGTTTATTTCGATTACTTTCATTTAAACTTTTTGGCACTTAGATCTTATAGAACTTACACTCTTCAGTTGTAGCGCAAAGTAGAGAAGTTACCTTTTCCGTATGTAAATTTCACTAAATTCTCACACAAATCTCCAGGGAAAGGGAAAGCTCAGCGGTCCAAGTAATAAACTTTAATTCTAGACATCCAGCGTTAGTACCCTCAAATGTTCAACATAGCCACTGCATTTAGTGCGCGACGTCTTATTGAAATATTTAATTATTCGATTGGATGCGTAAGAGTTCTTAAGTTGTTTATGGATTTGACTTCCTGGAGTCGTGGAAAATAAGCCGAGTAGCAATATTAATTTTTTTTTCAAAGTTGTGTTATGCTGAAATGCCTGTTTAATAGTAAATACTTAAAAAACAGCTTGTAGAGTAAGTTGGCTGCAAATTGTCTTAAGTAGCTTGTAGTGCAGCTACTTACTTTTTAAAATTAATATTTGAGAATGTAAAAATGCTTTTCTAAAAAAAGGTTCTTAAAAACTGGATTTGACTGTTATGGTGCTTCTGATTGTAGTTTTGGGGACTACTGTCAACTTTCATTTACTAATTTTCGGTTTCTGAATTTGACAGTCAGTAAAACAAATAGCTATTAATGATATTCGCTCATATATGTAAGTATGTAGCTATGTAAGTAAAATATTGCAAACGTTTGTAACGAAGCAGAAAAATAATTCAAAATAACTCTTGTTTACAAAATACGCTCTAGAAATCTGGCTTCTAGAGTTGTAATTTTATTTTGACAGGAAATCATCATCATTTCATCAATGTATAACCTTAAATCAAATTTAAACGATAAAACTACTTTCTGAAATATTTTTTTAAATTTAAAGTTGAACAATAATCTTTATAACCCGTTCATTAGACTTAATGAAAAACGTTATAAATATGGAAACCTAACCACATGAATTCGAAAAATGACATTAAACAACAAGAGTGTAAATGGATTTTAACGTTAGACTGTATACATGTGTATGTTAATATATATTTACGTCATTGGTTAATGTAGGTGAGCGGATTAAAAACCCAGGCATAAAGGAGTCGAATAACTAAAAATCTGTATTTGGCAGGAAACTGGAAATTAGGGTAAAACAGCCACTACAGCTGAATGTAAGTTGACAAAACGCTAGGATGTTGCAAACATGTTTGCAGTTGCATAAATTTATTAAATAATTACTTCTAATTTAAAAATCTATACAAGCGCATCTTATTTACAAAATTTCCTATTCATTTGCCATTTTTCAACTTCTGATACTTACATTTAGCGACTGTATTCAAAAGGGTGAGTTTAAAAATTTAGTTTTAAATAAATTGGCAGCTAGGGCAGTAGAATTGCAATCTGTATTTAATACTTTGTCTTTATGTAAGGATTCTAATAACTCTACGTTTATTCACTTGCGAGTTCCAGTAGTTTTTTCATTCCAATCGAAATAGAAAATTCCGAATTTTATCTAATGTGAATTCTTGGGTTTATAACCATGATTAGATTCCTATAGTGGTTTAAAGTATAAAGAAAGACTAATGAAACGAACCGAAAGCCAGTCACTTTTGTGGATGCTTAATATTTTTCAAATTTGGAAAAGATTAGCAAAGCTTTAACGTTAGACTGTATAAATTTGTTTGTTAATATTTAATTACGTTATTGGTCAATGTAGGTGAGAGGATTAAAAATTGAGGCATAGAGGACTCAAGAGTCGAATAATTAAAACATAAAAATAAGGTATTATTTTGGGTTCTGCCACAGTTTCAGTAGATACCGTTTAGTTAGGGTATGTGGATAATTCATATCTGTATATATGTATATAAGTAGTAAAGAACAATGCTAAGTCAATTAAATACTTTGGTGTTATAGAAATTGTATTTTTAAGTTCTGTTTTGTGTTTACGAAAATGCCTCGACATAACGAACGTCGCTAAATTTTCGTAAACACAAAAAAGAAATTAAAAATACAATTTCTGTAACACCAAAGTATTTAATTGACTTAGCATTGTTCTTTACTGTAGGTCACAAGCACTACCCATTGTTTTTGCGATCATGGCTACCTGATAACCATGCCGTAACCGCAACCCAAAACTTGGGACAAGCATTTAAAGGCAAACGGTTGCCATTACGCGTATGAACTAAGAGTCCCTTATTTTTGTACTTTTTAATTTTCTTTCAGAAAATAACACAAAATTTTAAAATATTCTACTAGTAACAAAGTTAGAGCTAATATAAAATTTCAGTGATAGGTTAAGTGCCTCTTACGGTCAAGTCTGGTTGATGAAAATAATTCTGTGACTGTACTACATAATTATAAGTATGTGTACCAAATTTGAAAGAGATATCTTCAGATTTGTGGAAATTACAATAAAAAGAAAAAATAAAAAATTGAATTTTAAGGCCCTATAACTTCTTAAGAAAGGACTTTCTGCCTAAGGTATATTAGGTGTAATCGGTTTATTTTTACCTAAAGAATCTATGACTAAGCGCTGGCCCATTCTTTCTGAGACACCCTGTATACTGCCTTTGCTAACAGTCGTAGACAATGTTTTCTAACAAATTTGCAGTCACTAGTTTATTTTGACACGTTATATGTACATTGCGGTAGTACTTCGAAACTATGTTCTATATTTAAAAATCAACCGAAGTTATACTTTTCGGTTGAATAGATCATGTTCAGTGAAACAATATTTGAATAATATTATCAATACCCAGAACCTAAGTTTACGCTATGTATTGAATATCAATTATTTATGTCTACACCCGGAAAGTTTAAATAATACCTACATTCCTAACTTAAAACAGAAGAGATGAAATATGATTTACAGATTATTATAAAGTTACGATGTAAGATTTATTTTAAATTTTAGCACTTATGTTACATATTCATTAAGTTTAATTTATATATTTATGCTTACCTACTGTTAAAAATATTGATGTGCGATAACGCTTTTACCCTTTTGAATATAACATTAATTGTCGGTAAATGACCTCTTGTTCGACCGAAACGGATGCATATATTTATTTTGCTCAAACATACCCTGTCTCCTCTCCACCTGCGTCCTGGTCATAGTAAAACATCACGGCAAATATAGTTTTGTCGGTGTTATCGATATAGACGTAGCTGAGTAGTAGTTATGGTCGCATAGCTCGTCAGTTGATATCAGTGGTATCACCAATTTATTTTCTTATTTTCTCTCTTAATAACACGTAATAAGAAACTAGGCAAATAAAATTCCATATTTAATCCAAAAACGAATAACTTGACTAAATTAACTCGCCAATGATTGTCATCAGTAGCAGCTGGAGTAAACTTTAAATTCGAAATTTGTCATTTGTCAGCTGGGAAAAAGTCTGTTTTTACTTTCCCATACCTTATAGGTATAGGGTAAGTATTGAAATCATGAAAATTTTCGAAATCGAGATTTTAACGGATATATCCGTTTTGGGTCTCTAGGAACCCAAAAAAGTGGTTTTTAAAAAATGTCTGTCTGTGGGTGGGTACGTATGTACGTACGTACGTACGTATGTACGTATGTGACGCTCCTACAGCCGAAAGTATTGCTCCGATTTTGATGCGCTTTGGAATGCGGGGGTGTATCGAAAATTCATCGAAAAAATAAGCTTTTCAAAAAAATCCGAAAACGGAAGCGGAAGTTACGCATGTTTTTTTGGTATCACTTTTTTCGTGATTACAATTTTGAAACTTTTATCGCGGATAACGATAGAGGGTCATAAGACAAATCTGTTAGTTTTTTGCCGAACTAGCTAGCTTTAAACTGAAGGGCGCTATGATTTTTTGAAAATTTTGAGTTTAACGCCCAATTACTCGAAAACGGATGAATCGATTCAAATGATTTTTATTTTCTGAATAGTATATGAAGGGTAAAATGAGGTGATATAAAAAGTTTTTTTGAAAAATTATAAGGGGCCTAAATTACGAATTTTCAAAATTTTGGAAATTTTCAAAAAATTATTTCTCAAAAACTGCTCCAAGGAATTTTTTAAATTTCATATGTCGATAGACCTCGCAAGGGGCTATCGATATGTTTTTTGAAGAACTCCGTAATTTTCCTGTGGCGCCCTCTACGAAGCTTGGAAGTTTGAAACTTCAAACTCCTTTAATTAATAAACGAAAAAAGATAGGAAGCTGGGGTTTTCACTGAATCGCTCAGTACGTAATGGAGCATATGAATATGCAAAGAAATATTACACTCGTGGATATATGTAAGCGCACCGGCCCCCTCCCCCCTCTTTTTTAGAAAAATATTTTTTTTATTCTAACGGTTGTTATTTGTTTGCGTCAAAGAATCTTTTTCCGCGAAAATAAAAAAATCGATTTTTTATGCCCTACAAAATATAATTTCCAGGGACTTAGAAAATTTTACCTCGGTAGCAACAGCGATCGGTACTAGTTAGACCGCGCGACGTATATAGTAGAGAATGAAGTATGCCTGGTTGCATATTAAAAGGAAATTAAGGGTAAGTCTGTTCGTTACGAGGCAAGGTTTTAGGATAGCACTTGAACAACCGTTTTGAGGAAAATAACTCTACTGTTGAATAAAGATGATATGAACAGTTTCCAGTATGGGAAAGTCCAGGGAGGCAGTCGCGTCCACTTATTCTGTGTTATTTTCCTGCGTTTGAGATGGCTTTAAACACATAGTATACAATCGTGGTAGTGTATTTGTTTTTTGCATTTTGATAACATCACATGACCTTATGGGATTTTACATTAAGCAAGTCGATAAGATGAAAGAGTGTCGTTAGGACAAAGTACTGTAATATTAAATCTGTTGTGAACTTAATAAACGTAGCAAAATATTGGAAAATTTATTTAGCAAAGCTTCATTAAAATAATATTAAAGCATAAATATACTTCCACGGTATTTTTCTCTGTTCATCTAACGTATCTATAACCCTTTCTGTAAATTTTTAAAACTAATTCTATTCATATTAATATATAGTATACAATGCGGTCATAAAATGTCCTTCCCGCTACTAACTTTTGAACGACTTGATATTTCATCAGAAAATTTTGTGGGCTTTAATGGTAGCCTAAATACCACTTTTTAGTAGATATTTAAATTTTATAGCTTTCAAAGTGGCGGATAGGCGCCATTTCGAAATATCTTTTTAAATGGCAGTAGGGGTCGAGTGACACCTCATTTGATAGGTCTCTTTGAGTAAAAAGAATATTTAATGAACGTTTTCCCGACTGTATTATTTCGAGGACATATTTAAGAGAACTTGTGCAAAAATGTATTAACACTGGAAGTGTGCAAAACAGGAAAATCCCTGGACTACCCGCAATTTCAGAAGACAAACAAATTCAGATATTCGGTGAAATGGTAGTCTCAGCAATCAACATCACATGTAGCTGCGATATGTGATGTATCTGCGACCACTGTCAAACAGTTTTTAAAACGGCATAAGTACCATCCATACAAAATGAAAATTTTACACCAGTTTATTGAAGATGATCCGGATCATGGCCCAAACCACTGCAAGAAACCCATCCTACCTTCGCAATCTCTGTTTTAGTGACGAAGGCACTTTTTTTGATGGGTTTGTTAACAGAAGAAATGTAAGGTATTGGTGCGATGAAAATTCCCATATTTTCCGGGAAGGCTACAACCAATTTCAGCGAAAATGGAATGTGTGGATAGGAATACTTGGCGACCATATCATAGGTCCCTTATTTATCGACGAAAACCTTAATGGAGAATTATACTTGAACATGCTGGAAATCCGCATCCACCCGTTAATAGCTGAGATTGCTGAAAATAATCCACAGGAATTTGACATGCATATCATATTCCAGCGAAATGACGCTCCTCCGCATTTTAGCAGACAACTCGCAATTATCTCGATTTACGACGTAAAATAACAGGGGCTTGTGCAAATATCGGAGTTCAGACTTTCCAGAAAATACGGGAAGACATTAAATAGGTTTTTCTATTCCCAAGAAGTTCAAGGAGCACACTTTGAACATTTATTAAAATTAAAAAGTATTACTATTCAGTTTTTGTTGTATAAAAAAAGTTTTGTTGTGTTTTAGAATCTTCTTCTTCTTTTTCTTCAATCTTCAATGGTGAACATTTCCAAAGCATGCCCTTTTTGCTTTAATTCTTAGTTTTTCCATATACTTGTTATTTTCAATCATCTATTATTTTTTCTGTATGAATATTATTTATGAAACTCAAAGAGCAGACGGAGAATTACAATACCTTTCAAAGGAGGCGTCACTCAGCCCCCATGGTCATTTAAAAAATATTTATATTTATAAAAATTCAATATGGGCTACGAACCTCCCATTAAAGCACACAAAAGTTTGTGAAGAAATATCAAGTTGTTCAAAAGTTAGTAGGGGGGAGGACGTTTTACGGCCGCATTGCATACATGATAAGTTAACCGGTCATCTCTCGTAGACTTCAAATTTATGTATTATATTCAAGTTATGCAGTACTACCCACC